>BPLR01008088.1:0-188232 GCA_021605095.1 Caerostris extrusa | reverse complement strand
CTGTCTACCAGAATTGAAATCTCTCATAACAAAATTCATGAATTCTAGCTTTGAAATGCGGCTATTTTAAAATTGTATATCCGTTAAATTAGTAATAGCGCCTACAGCAATCTGTTGTTTACTACGGCAGATGCTGATGTAAATAAACATTACTTCCTTTCTTCTTTTTCATTGGCGCAGCAGTGACATGGTGGGAGAAGGCAATCTGCCTAATAGCAGATTTTGTGACGGGACATTCTTTCTTTTAGGTTATTAAAATATTACTTCAGTATGATAGAAAATGTCTGCAACAAGTGTGACTGACAAATATTTCTCAAATTATTGCAAGTGCTGTGATCATCACACAACGCCACCAATGAATTCTGGAAGTTTCTGGCATTGGTGAATACACTGCAAACTTAATAATATGGTTTTACAGTTCTTCGGGTTTTTAATAAATAAGTTTTCTCTTCTAAAAGAATTCATGATATATGCAAACTGATTATTTAAATTGGCCAATTTTCGAAAACACAGCAACTCTGACTTGCACCTCTGTCTACCTTTCGGTAGTTCTTTAGTTCTTAATGAACTCTCCCCTTCCTCCTTTAGCATGCTGCCTGATGGCCAATTGGATAGTCCTCTGGCCTTTGGTAACACATGTTTCAGGTTTAAATCCTGTCGGGGCATCAATGTTTGTTAGTGGTTCGGAATCCACGTTAAATTGTAGAGTCCAGTCTAATAATCCTAACGTGTGCAAAAAAAATGACCTTAAAGCGAAAAACCAAAATCAAATCAGTTAGCATGTTCATTGCTAAAATCAAGTTTAAAGCATTGTTAGATGCTTATGGATTTTAAAAGCATGACTTTTAGCTTTGCCCTGTATTTGTTACAAAAGTATTTATATAATTATTATTATGTCTCACTTTTACCTAGATCTGACTGCATTTAAATTTTTAATGATATAATAAAAAGATGATATACGAATTTCCATGTATTTCTTAGCGAATGTGTTTTTTAATTACAAGATAATAATTATAGTCCTTGATATCTTCATATATTTAAAGTTTGTTATGTTTAATAATTTAAATAAATATGTTTGACATTTGCTTCCAAAATATTTTATGTTTCATTTTAAATTTCTATCAACGGTGTAGAAGTTTAATGATGTGTTTTTGAAAAATATGACCTAATTTACTGATTTACAAAATAGATTATCTTCAGCCCAGCATAATACTTTTCAAAACACAATTCTTTTTTTATATATTTAAAAAGCTAAACTTAATCTTTATTTTTTTATTGAAGTCAATCAATATGGATGGCTAACTTGTTAATTTGTTTCTTAATTTAGTAATTAATTTTAACAATTTATGCGCTAATTATTTATAAATTGTACTTTAAAGTTGTTTATGAATTCTGTCCTTAGAAATAGCAATACATATTTGTCCATAAGAAATTGTTTTATTCACTCACGTTTTTTATTTTTCTTTTTACTTCATTCTTTTTATTATGACAAACATGAAAAAATTCCAAAATATCTTTCAACGCTGTCTACATTTATCATGCCTATACTTTAAATATTTTTGGCATAAATATAATTTCATAAAAATATTAATTTACTTCTGCAAATGTTAAGACCTTATTTAATTTTGCGACATCGTAAATTTCAAATGCTTTAGAGTTTTTACACCATATTTCTAAATAAACATTTTTGAATGAAAAATATCGGATTGAATTATTGATAGCCTGATATAAAATCTACTTCAAGTGCATCAATAAAGAATCTAACTGTAAACTCAGAATTTAACTTTGTAATTTACAATTTTCCCCTCAAAGACTGGAGGGAAGATCAGAACCTCCCACAGACCATCAGTTCCCAAATGATGGTAGTGAAGCCGTGGACACATGTTACAGATAATGCATTATTTAGTGATGCTAATTTTAGAGCTAAAACCACCACACCGTGAAAGGTATTGACGATTACTTAGCAGTGGAGGAACATTATTCACGGTGCAACAGACATTTAAATGCTATACACACTGTATCAGTTCCCGGACTAGAAAAAGTATTTAAATGCAAATTGATGTTATCATTTCCTATTTGTCTACCCTAGTTGATCACTGTGGCTAAAGAGGTAAAGCCGTCATGAAAAATCCAGCTTTTGTTAACGAATACTTTTTTCCAGTTTTAGAATGTGATTTATTTTTAAAAAGATAAAGGTTAAATGCATTGTTTTGGAGAGTGTTAACCATCTGGAACAAAGTCTTAAAAGGCACATATTAAATTAAAATGTGTTCTCCAGAAATTATATTTGAAGCTTAACAATTATGTTGTTTTTTTTCCTTACGTAATAATGGTCTTGGTAGTTGTAATATAGAACATATCTCACTTCATTTAATTATAATAAAATACATAAATGATTCCGATGAGTTTGAGTATCATATTTTCTGGGATATGTTTAATAAGGCCAGTTTAAAATAATATTCAGTAAATTTAATACTTCATTAAATGACATTTAATTTTTTGATAAGGTTATCATATTGTAAGAAATTCATATAGCATGTTTGGCACTTTTGTAATTCTTATATAAAATCACTAATGTGTAGTTAAACAGAGCAAAATCTGTTGCATTAATCGACTATTTATGAGGTATATCCTAGGCAAAAAAATTAAAATCATGATTTATTCCTTGAAAGTCATTATAATTTATCTCCAAACAATTATCAAATCATCAAATAAAGTTTTTTTGTTGCATAAAAGATTATTCAAAAGAAATAAACATGACTTAATTAACATAACATGACTGGAACAGATTTAAACCATACATAATAATAAATTTTATGATATGGCTTCTGGCGTTTACCACAGGTATCGGGTTCAAATCCCGGCTTTGCCCATAGATTGTTGTAGTGGTTCGGAACCAAAACCATAGGTCCCGGTCCTAATAGGATCGTAAAAGCGTTTCGGAGGCATTGTTACTCCGCGTCCGTGGCTGCCATCAAGTTACACGAACCCCCGGGGTTGCAAAGTGATCTGTTAAGGCATCCAAAAACGTCCACTTCTGTTTGCCAGCTGCATTAGAAAAAAATAATAATAATAATAATAAACTTATTAACTTTTTAAACTTTCATATGTATTTAAAATTTTTTAAAGCATTAAAACTATTCGTAAGATTTGTATACCTACAATATATATAAAAATTGTAGTGTCATTTTATGTAAGTTTTACTCTTTCTCTATCTCATCGTGAATACGTTCAAAGCACTAAAAATAAAATAGAAATTGCTCAATAAAACATTTCTACAACCGATGTTTGTAATTCGTTCAATATTTAGGTAATAGAAATGACATGAATGAAATTAACTGAAATATTCACTGAAACTTATGAAAATAAAATATTTTCTTTAATTTTTGTGTCTCATCTTTATCTTTCTTAAATAATAAAACAATGGATAAGAAATTTATAATTGACTTATTACTATATATAGGACATTTCATAATACCCTGAAATTTACAAATAAAATACAAAAATCTAATTAGCCTGCTTTTATCTTAAAGCATTTATTTTTTTATAATTAATTTTATCCCCTTACTAAATGAAATATAATAAATTTTTTTTATCTGTAGTAATATGAATACATGAAGCTACAAAATATTTTAATTATTATCCCGACAACTATAAAAAATTGCCTATTAATTCTGAGACTCTTGAGGCAATAAAGTAAAACACTTATTTTTCTTTAATTAGTTTTATAATTTGCGTTTTCAAAAGTAATATATTAAAATTTATGAGTCTAGACTCCATTAACTAATCTAGCAATATTTTACGGTAGAAGAATTATTTATGAATGAAAAGTAAAACACTATACAAAAATAATTATGTAATAGCGTCTGTAATTTGTATTATTATTTTCACTATTTTTACTGTAAATATGTTATATTCTACTGATTAAATATACTAACTCTGGCAGAAGTTAACATTATTTTTATTTCACACTTGTTAGGAGATAATACATGTGAAGCTATTATTATAATTACAATGTTATCTGCACAAAATTGTACTTTATTTATATAACTTTATCAAAAGAACAATTAACTTTAACACGTTGTTTAAGACTTCTAAGTAGTTAACATTTTACTAATCTCTCATGTGAATTTTTTAATTGTTTATTCAAAAATATAAATTTAACTTTGGACTTATATTTTTAAACGTTTCATTTAACATTAAAAGCTTTTACTAGTCAATTTTTTTTATATACATGTGCTGTTTGCTGAAACAGCAATTATTGAGTTAAATTTATGATTTCTTTGAATTTTTAATTTTCATTAACGCGATTTTTATTAAAAATTAAGTTTTTATATAAACAAAACTCATACAAATTGAAAATTTTTAACTGTTAATATACATACAGTAATTAGAAATATATACACAAAATTATAATTAATCAAATTAAAATGATTAATGAAACAAAATTTATTCAGTTAATTTTTAACTCGGATATATTTTTAAATCGTATTTTTAATGTTGTTTATATTTCGGTTTGTTGTTTTATTTGCAGCTGCTAGTTACTTTTTATAACGCCACCTGTTTGCACAACAAACTGATTATTTTTATTAAATTCCTTCTATTAGCTCCCACACTCCCTATATATATCTTGTTCAAATTTCCAATCGTTAATAAAATACATTTTATTCATCCACTCAAGTTAAATACATTTTTTAACTTGTAGTGGATGACACTGAATATTAATACAGTTTTTCAAATATGAATTCATTAATTAAATTTAATTAATTAACTTTAGTTTCATATGGGAGAAATATTCATATATTCACGCTGCTCTTTCTTCTCATTTGCTCCTCATTAATTAATTAATAATTAGTTAATAATTTCTTTTTCTCATAACTAATTATTAATTAATTAATGATTATTCATTCAATTATTAATTATTTTTATTCATTTAATCATTAATTATTATTTTATTATCAAATATTTTTTCATTTAATATATATTATTCAATTTTAAAATAATGTAACTACAAATTGGCAATAATATAACAAATCGTCTGATTTTAATTTAGCTTATTTTCTGGATATTATTAATCTTAATTTTTACGTTTGAAATTTGAAACGATCGTGTTTTGAGTATTCTAGTTAATGTAATCTATATTTTTTTAATTTTAAATTATCAAAAGTTTTTAATTAAATTTGAAGTATAGCATAATATATTTTTATAATTTGTATCGCATGTATTAGCTTTTATTATATTTGCTTTTATTATTTTTGCTTTTATTATTTTTTTGCTTTTATTATTTTGCTGTAATTCTAGATTGATGTTCTTTTTTTCAATTCCTTCTATTTGCTCACATTCTCCTATATATATCTTGTTCAAATTTTCAATCGTTAACAAAAATACTTCTCATTCATCCATTCAAGTTCAAATACATTTTTGAACTTGTCGTGGAGGACACTTGATGTTAATACAGTTTTTCACGTATTAATTCATTCATTAAATTTAATTAATTAATTTTTTTTTTAGATTTAAGTTTCATATATCTACCAATATATGGCGCAAGATAAACTTAAAAAAAATGAAGGAAAATTATTTATAAAAGGACTTTCTGAAATATATAGTGAAAAAAAAAAAAGAAAGGAATTGACTTTAAAAAATTTGCTTTTATATTACTTGTTCTTATTGCTTATTTGACCTTAAACTATAGCAGACGATGTTTATTTTTGCTTTGTATTAAAAACAATCAATTAAAATTCTATTTTTCGAATACCCTATGGTTTAAAATATTTTTAAATAATAATTTTATTTAAAGTCTGAAATTAATGTTGTTTATTCTCTGTTAAAACATAATTTGTGATTATTTATATATATTTGCACAAAAGAACGTTTCATTATGTTAAAATATTTATTCAAATTTTTAATGCCAGTATTTAAAGTGTTTTTACATTGAAAATAATTTTAATTTTAAATACTTATTGCTCAAAATTCATTTAACTTATTTTTAATTGCAGTCTCAACTTTCTACCGTATAAGGAAAATAGTATGGATTTTTGGTCTCCAGTTGTGCATTCTATGATTCTATGAAACTTGTAAGTTATTTTACTTTATTTAAATAATTATTTTTAACTCCTTCATTCTTTATAAAGATTAATATAATTTTATTACTTCATACTATTTTAATCTTATTCGAATTGTTTGTTAAATTGTTTTAAAGTGTATCCTCATCATAATAAGATTATTCCTTTGAATCGTTCTTAGTGCGCATGCTCAGTTGAATAAGAAATCTCTTAAACTATCCTGCCAAAAATCCGCCGGGTACACATATGCAGCTGCATACAATCTATATATACATTCTTGTTTTTGGAGGAGAAATCAGGTATTAAAAATCAATAATTTAAAACAAAAAAAAAAAAAAAAAACTAAAAACAATCTTTTGCCGAAACTTTCTGCGAGTGAGAAAAATAAATAATCCTCTGAATATAGCGAAAGAAACATAACACTGGTGGGCAATGAAAGGAAGTCAAACTTTTACAAATGCTACGAGCATCCTAGATCTGTGTGTTAACTGATGAAACACACCTCAAATGAAGATAAGGATGTTAAAAAAATTTTCTGAAAAATCAAATTAATAATGAAGAGTGATATTTAATCAAGAATATCTAACAAATATAATGATTATAGAATGTCAAAAATATATAATTTCTTTTGTGTTTATCATAGTTCTAATATCCACTTTTTAATATAATTTGTTTTCCATAATTGTAGCATCCGAAACGTTCTTCAAAACTTGAAAAACAATTTTTGCCATGGGTAATAAAAAACTTGTTAAATGTATGGTTATTGGAAGAGACACAAATCACCCATGGATTATACGCCATGGAGAATATATGATATATTATTTTATTCCTGCCAAAATTTCATCCATGGGTTTTTAAGACATTGAGATCATTTGTAGGAAATTATGATAATGAAAATTCTGTCAGAAATTTTGAAATATTTTAGCATTTTATTTTAGGTATACTGTATAACACTAAATGAGTTAAGCCAAAAATTTAATTATATTTCCATTCTTATTTTAATGAGAATTAATATAGATCTTTTATCAATAAATATTTTGTACAGATATTCCCTTTAATAAATATGTTAAATAACTAATGGAACTCGAACAACCATGTTGTTTGTTCTAATTTAAATTAAAAAATTTCGTTTGCTATTTTGGTAAAAAAATGGGTAATTTGACTTGAGGCCATTTATCATTATCATTTCGTAATTTTTTTTCAGTAGATTCAGAGTTATACAGGTGATTGTTACATTATACCCACATTTAACTACTGTGGCCTGAAACAAATATATGAAATAAGTTTGAATGTTTCTTAGATAAAATTTGTTTCAAAAAATATGTATTACATTATAATTTTCAAGAATAAAACATATCCTCATTATTTTTTTTTAAATAAATTAAAATTATTTTCATCTAAAGCTGATGGATTCTGCCGAAATAGTATATAATTGGACTATCTATAAAACAAAGAACAGAAGTGCATATTTAAACTTATTTTATTTCTCAAAAGACAAATTGCGAATAAAGCAGTTGTCAAACAATTGAACCATAAACTGGAAACTTATTTATTTAAATGCGCGAAATTCCATTCTGATTCTCCCCAAATAGTTCAACAAACACGGAGAATCCCGAAGATCTATGGATCCCTTTCATTTATTTTCACCACGGTTCCCATGCAAGGGAAGGGGAAAAGATAACGTAACAATAAATTCGGACGATACAGATCTCTCTATTGCTTTCATTTTCAGCTGCAGCAGTGGAGAGTGCTGATGCCATCCATGAAAGGTTATTTGTAATTTAATCGATTTAAATTCTGCCTCGTCACCATAACTATCGATTCATCGTTAATATTATTTTATTTCTAAATCTTATTACTCCCACCAGTTTGGAGGGGTGGAAAACAAGGTTGATAAGAAGCTTTTAATAAAACACTTCGGCGGATCTGGCAGGAATTCATATAATCATAGTTGATGTACTTTATCTTTGTGATTAAAGTACCCGTTGCTGAGAATTTCTTAATCTTTCATCTTTATTCATTTCCCTGTTATGGTTGTTCGGGAAATCGTTTCCACTGTTATATATACATATAACGTGGTAATGTCGTTAAATATTTCGTATTTTGATGTTTGTGACTTTTTTTTTTTTAATGTTTCTCGATAAGAAAGGTATTTATTTACTTAATGATCCACTAAGTACATCTGAAGATAATATAATATGTCTGGGTGGGTTTTATTTATTTATTTATTTTGGTTTTTTTCATATTATGAGATTATTTTATTGCTCTTAAAAAATTCATATGCTGACTGTATCCACTTATAACGGTAATTTAAATAAATGATGTTTGATTCCTTATTACTTTTTATATTTGTTGATCTGCGTTTTGAACAAAAATAATTAATTTTTGTTGAATAATTTCGCATATATATATGTTTAAGTATGCAATAAAACGTAATATTTATTTCAATAAAAATTAATTATTTTTTTTTAATAAATGTGTAAAAAATAAAATTATTGTTGCTGAAATATTTATATTTTCTAAATAATGGAAATAATAGTTTTTGAATGGAATCAATTTGCTAAAAAATATGTTTCAAATATATTAATTTTTAAAATTATAATATAATAGATATCTTCATATTTTTTTAAAAATAAAATAAAAATATTTTTATCTAAAACAAATTAATTCTGCCGAAAAAGTATATATTTGGAATATCTTTAAAACAAAGAACAGACGGGGGATATTTAAACTTATTTTATCTCCCAAAAGACAAATTGCGAATAAAGCAGTTGTCAAACAATTGAACCAGAAACTGAAAACTTATTTATTTAAATGCGCGAAATTCCATTCTGATTTCCAAATAGTTCAACACACATGGAGAATCGAAGATCTATGGGTCTCTTTCATTTATTTTCACCACGGTTCCCATGCAAGGGGATGGGAAGAGATAACGTAACAATAAATTCAGATGATACAGATCTCTCTATTGCTTTCATTTTCAACTGCAGCAGAGGACTTCTCCATGAAAGGTTATTTGTAATTTAATCGATTTAAATTCTGCCTCGTCACCATAACTATCGATTCATCGTTATCATTTTTCATTTCTTATCCTAAATCTTATTACTCCCCCAATTTGGAGGGGTGGGGAACGATGTTGATAAAGAAGCTTTTAATAAAATACTTCGGCGAATCTGGCAGGAATTCAAATAATCAAAGTTGATGTGCTTTATCTGTGTGATTAGAGTACCCGTTACTGAGCATTTCTTAATCTTTCATTTTTATTCATTTCCCTGTTATGGTTGTTCGGGAAATCGTCTTGCACTGTCTGTTCTGTTCATATATAAATATTAAGTGCTAATATCGTTAAGTATTTCGTATTTTGATGTTTGTGATTTTTTTAATGTTTCTCGATAAGAAAGGTATTTATTTACTTAATGACCGAAAATAACAATAATAATCTGAAAATAACATAATATGTCTGGGGCGGGGAGGGGTTATATTTTCATTTTTTATTATTTATTTATTTATTTTGCCTTTTGATATCGTGTTATGAGATTTTTATTGCTCTTTAAAAAAAAAATCATATGCTGACTGTATCCACTTATAACGGTAATTTAAATAAATGATGTTTGAATTATTATTACTTTTATAGTTGTTTATATACGTTTTGAACAAAAATAATTAATTTCATTAAATACTTTTTTGCTTCTATATCTTTATGTATGTATTAAAACGCAATATTCAATGCAATAAAAATTAATTACTTTCAGATAAATGTGCAAAAAGAAGGAAATATATTGTTGTTGCTGAAATATTTATATTTTTTAAATAATAGAAATAATTGTTTTTGAATAGAAAATAATTACATAAAATATGTTTCAAAATATATATATTCCATTATAATTTTCAGAAAAATACAAAATTAATACAATATAGTGCAAATAATAAAAATAGTACAAATTTGGAATATCTTCTGCAAAAAGAGCATATCTAAACTTATTTTATTTCTCAAAAGACAAATTGCAAATAAAGCAGTTGTCAAACAATTGAACCAGAAACTGAAAACTTATTTATTTAAATGCGTAAAATTCCATTCTGATTTCCAAATAGTTCAGGAAACATGGAGAATCCCAAAGATCTATGGGTCCCTTTCATTTATTTTCACCACGGTTCCCATGCAAGGGGATGGGAAAAAAGATAACGTAACAATAAATTCGGACGATACAGATCTCTCTATTGCTTTCATTTTCAACTGCAGCACAGGACTTCTCCATGAAAGGTTATTTGTAATTTAATCGATTTAAATTCTGCCTCTTCACACCATAACTATTGATTCATCGTTATTATTTTTTATTTCTTATCCTAAATCTTATTACTCCCGCCAATTTGGAGGGTTGGGAACGATGTTGATAAGAAGCTTTTTTAATAAAACACTTCGGAGAATCTGGCAGGAATTCAAATAATCAAAGCTGATGTACTTTATCTTTGTGATTAAAGTACCGTTACTGAGCATTTCTTAATCTTTCATCTTTATCATTTCCCTGTTATGGTTGTTTAGGAAATCGTCTCCACTGTTATATATATATGTAACTTTGGTAATGTCGTTAAGTATTTCGTATTTTGATGTTTGTGATTTTTTTAATGTTTCTCTATAAGAAAGGTATTTATTTACTTAATGACTGTCTAAGTACGTCTGAAAATATTATAATTTGTCTGGGTGGATTTTATTTATTTATTTGTTTTATCTTTTTATATCATGTTATGAGATTTTTTATTGCTCTTAAAAAAATCCATATGCCAACTGTATCCATTTATAACTATAATTTAAATGAATGATGTTTGAATTATCATTACTTTTTATAGTTTTGATTTTTGAATAAAAATAATTATTTTTATTGAATAATTTTGCTTGTATGTATGTTTAAGCATGCAATGCAACGTAATATTTCATGCAATAAAAATTAATAACTTTTAAATAAATGTGCAAAAATAAATGTATTGTTGTTGAAATATTTATATATAAAAAAAATAATAGAAATAATTGTTTTTGAACAGAAAACATTTACATAAAAACATGCTTCAAAAATATATATTTCACTATAATTTTCAAAAAAAATATCTTCATTAATTCTTTAAAATAAAACAATAATAATTTTATCTAAAATTAATAAATTCCGAAAGAAAAAAGTACATATTTAGAATATCTTTTTGTACCAAAGAACAGACGTGGATATTTAAACTTATTTTATCTCCTAAAAGACAAATTGCAAATAAAGCAGTTGTCAAACAATTGAACCAGAAACTGAAAACTTATTTATTTAAATGCTATTCCAAAATTCCATTCTGATTTCCAAATAGTTCAACAAACATGGATAATCCCGAAGATCTATGGGTCTCTTTCATTTATTTTCACCACGTTTCCCATTCAAGGGGAGGGAAGAGATAACGTAACAATAAATTTGGATGATACAGATCTCTCTATTGCTTTCATTTTCAACTGCAGCGAGTTCTCCATGAAAGGTTATTTGTAATTTAATCGATTTAAATTCTGCCTTGTCACAATGACTATCGATTCATCAGTATTATTTTTTATTTCTTATCCTAAATCTTATCACTCCCACCAATTTGGAGGGGTGGGAAACGAGGTTGACAAGAAGCTTTTAATAAAAAACACTGCGGCGAATCTGGCAGGAATTCAAATAATCAAAGTTGATGTACTTTATCTTTGTGATTAAAGTACCCGTTACTGAGCATTTCTTAATCTTTCATCTTTATTCATTTCCCATCTTTATTCATTTTCATTTTATTATGGTTGTTCGGGAAATCGTCTCCACTGTTATATACATACATATATATATAACGTTGTATATAACGTTGTAATGTCGTCAAGTATTTCGTATTTTGATGTTTGTGATTTTGTTTAATGTTTCTCGATAAGAAAGGTATTTATTTTCTTAATGCCCGACTAAGTACATCTGAAAATAATATAATATGTCTGGGTGGGTTTTATTTATTTATTTATTTTGTCTTTTTATATTATGATGTGATATTTTTACTGCTCCTACTATACAGTCAGCATATGAATGTTTTTTATCTATTTATAACGGCAATTTAAATAAATGATGTTTGAATTAATATCATTACTTTTTATAGTTGTTGATATGCGTTTTGAACAAAAATAATTAATTTTGTTTTGTTGAATAATTTTGCTTATATATATGTTTAAGTATGTAATGAAAACCTGATATTTAATTCAATAAAAATTAATTACTTTCAAATAAATGGGCAAAAATACATTCATTGCTGTTGAAACATTTATATTTATGATACAAAATAAGATTTAATATTTTATAAGCACTAAAAGGAATTAGTATATCCTGGATTGTTTTACCTGATTAAATTGAAAATACTAGATTAAATAAAGTATGTTATAAAAAACTATTTCTTTTGTTATTATATTTCCTCATGATTTATGTATTTTTATAAACTTTTTTTGTTTAAAGCATGACTTAACAGTCTACCTTTTCAATATAATAAACAAAATGCAAAAAAAAAAAAAAAAAAAGATAAGAGAGAAGATTAAAACATTTTTTTAATACATGCATTATGTATAAAAGTATTATTCAAAAGAATGCGGCCCTACTATATAAGTCACTTTTATCTGATACGGTTATACGGTTATCATGCCAAAAAAGTTCTGACTTTTTTTTTGTTTGAAAGCAATGAAAATAAATACCAGATTGCTGTAATTTGTAGCTTAATGTTATGTATGAAATTAGTGTTTTCATTATATCGTAATAATAACTATGTCGTTTTAAATATTATATGTAATATCATATATACATTTTGATACATTTAAGTTGGTTCCAAAACTATTATGTTGACTCTAATCAGCAAACGTTCTAATGTAATTTCCAATATTAGTTAGTTAAATGTGATGAACCTAAGATATGAAATTATAACTCATAATAAATTAATAGTAAAGAAACTCCATTAATAATTATCATGAAAAGGTGTTATTGATGACTGAATAAAATCATTATAATTCCTTCTAAAATTATTAATTAATTGTAATTAACATAAATCGTCAATTTATGCATATATATTTATTATTAACATATGAATCCCATCTGTGAAGGCGTTTTTTTTTAATATACGATATTTTATATAGAGCATTACAAAAAATGGGAAAGTGTTATATTAAAAAAATAACATTACTAATCATCGAAAAAAATGAAATACATCCTTTTTTAAGTGAGTTTCATAAAATAAAAAGTTTTTGTTTTTAGTTTAAAATACAAATAGATAATAACTAAATATTTTAATTCTTTAATGCCAACTTAAAGGCCTACCGTACAATTTAAAAAAAAAAAGTCTTCTAGACAATTATACAGCATATAATACACATGAATAAGTAATTGTAGGTTGTATTTCAATGTTTTAATAAACTAATAAGCATGGAAGTTTAGTTAAATCCATTAATGGAATGTGTATTAATTATATTTTTAACAATCAATGATATGATTTTAAGATACTTATTACGTACCACGTTACCGAGTTTATTTTGTATTTCGGATAAAATACTTGATACTTATGTGATTTGTGAACATCACAGAAAGAAATGATGAAAAGCAGCCAACGTCAACAAGTAATTTCTAACTTCTAAAAGTATAATTTCTTGCTACTTATCTAAATGTATTTAAAATATATGTATATGTGTGTAACATAGAGAGAAATTTAGGATAAAGCTTCTACCATTATGCTTTCATATACGACTAGTATCAAAAATACTATTCAATTCTTTCTACAGAAAGAACAAACCGAATAGTGTCTAAAACAGGGAACAAAAGGGAGTTACCTAGGTGACGGCCCCCAAATCTGGCCGAAGAAATCTTTTTCCATTGGTAATTCCCGTCCATCTTCATTCTTTCCTCCGATATCTCCCGCACTCAATCTTCTATCATCACTGATAGCGACGAGAAAAGTCAGCGTCTTTCGAAAAAAGTTTGACAATATCGGACGAACATTTCCACGTCGTTTGATATATTTTTACGCAGAGGTGCAGTAAAGCGTTCCCACTTGTTCCATGATGATTTTCGAATAGACATAACAGAATTTTCTCATCACCTTTAATGCATACCATCAATTTAAAATAAAATGTTTTATATTTCTAAAGAAATTCTTACAAAGGTTTATCTTGAAATAGTTATATAAAGAAGCATTAATTCAAATAAATTTATTTATGTATTTTTTTAATTTATGAATGTATGTAAAATTGTGGTGTTGTCGTTGTTTGTGCAGCTCTGGATTGTAATTGAGCTTTTTTGAGCCGAGACTTGAGACACATGTTTATTTACAAGTTTATAAACATCACATACACATACAATTAAACACATACAATACAAATTACAAAATTTAACACATTTAAGATACTCTACTGTTGAATACTAAGGAATGCGTGAAACATACTTCCTATCTGGGTGAAAGTCTGTAAGACAACTTATATGCAGGATGCATCACGTATACCTCCTCTGGGAATGAGAGCTTATAAAGTAAATGTTTCTCAACACAATTGCGGGATTGCACTGTACTAAACGTTTCTGAGATGCAGTGCCGGTTGCGCTGTACTTCCTCTTGGGTGAGAGTCTCGATGTCTACTGACAATTTCTCCAGAACGCCACTAATGGAGCTCTTGCAGTGTCTAGGAGGAAGCACGGTTACAAAATGCCTTAATTCTACACAATTGCTCTCTATACAAAGTAAAAGATTAAACATATCGCAAGTTGACAATCTGGATGACTACTTTAGCAAAATTGTCAAAATCTTTCGAAGTAGATACAAATATCGAGATCATGAGACACCTTTTAATAGTGCGGTATGATAATTAAAACATCTTAGCTTATATTAATTTTAGAAAAGATATTTTAAAAATATAAAGGCAAAAAGCTTAATAAATAATATAAATAAACACACCAACCCCTACGTATCACATACTTTTTTTTAATAATCGGGGTTAAAAAAAAATTAAATGAAGCAATTATCGATAATGTGTAAATTATTATTAGATTCCGTATTTATATAAAATTTAAATTTGATTATAATAATTAGTTACTGTTTAATATAATTTATTTGAAGCCAGAATGTAAATCGCATGAGAAAACAGTTCTTAATAATTTAAGTTTTAATTAATTTTGTAATAAAACAATTTATTAACAATTATGTTGTACGTGCTTTCTACCATATTAAATATCATCTTTTAATTTGTAAAATATATTTATGTACTTGATGCTATGTTTGCTTCAATTCAAATCTGTTCTTGGCAATGCATGCACACATAAAAAATAATATGCATAAATATACACATGCATAAACATTGTGCATTAAATTGTTAAAGTTATTAGCTATTAAGTTAGTTATAATTTAATGTATAACATTCTAATAACTATATAACTGTATTCTTATATAGTTGCATAGATATTAGAAAAAATATAATTATTCGTAATTAATGTAAGCTTTACATTAAAATAAGCAATAATTGAAAGAAAGGGAAAGAAATCTAAAATGGTGATAAATTGTTAAAATACTTCATTTAAAAAATTTGACTAGCAATAATGTATTTTCCAAATGAATTGTGGACTATTGTTATTAGAAATTTGCCAGATTTAGAACTAGCATTGAACACTTGTTTTTAATTTTCTTTGTAACGTATTTTAGAGTTACATGGTTATTAAAATATAATATTACAGTTAACTAAAGATGAACATAATATATCCGACATATTTGTAAATATCCTCTCTCGCCTCGAATAATCTTTTATACAAATATTTCTGTTTTTATAAATAATCTCATATTATCTTTATTCAAATGCATACTTACCTCTCATGTGTTGTTTTTATCCTTCATAAACATCTTTGAAGGTGTGATTTTTGTAAAAGCGAATATAATATTTTAAGATTTTTACAAGATTCTATATTTTAAGATTTGCTTAAAATAATTCTGTTTCTCAAAATGTTTTTTTCTGCTTTCTGAAAGCTAGTAAGAAAACAAACACGAAATTATTTCGAGACGTTACTCTAATTAAGATAATGAATGCTAATTCTTTCCTAATTATCGAAGTGAGCGCTATATTTTCTCTAAACTATCAAAAATGTATGTAGTGTTCGCATAATATTTATTTATTCCTCTAACACAGCATTCTTTCATTTATTATAATGTTACTTTCACTATGCCTTTAAATAAATATTTTATAGTAGTTTCTCTGCTTTTACTTATAAGTTTACCAAATTTAGGTTTTCTGGGTTTTTTTTTCCCTAAGAATAATATATTCTACAAATCTTATGGGAATACAAGAATTCCAGTTAGGATTTTATTACGTGTTAACGAGATATAATTAAATTACGTTGGAGTTTCTTTTTATGTTATGAAGACTAGCAAGGTTTACATGAATTTAAGGCGAGGTACCATAAAAGGAACTTTATCTCTCTTGGCGATAAATCAATTTCTAACTGCAAAATCAATTTTTATCTTTAAGATTTAATTATATTTCGTTAAAACATATCTCGAGCTTGGTTTAACGGATCTTTTATGTTTGTTCAATTTATTTCCAATTTTTAAGATTCTTCATTTTCCATGTCAACGAGTTTCGTGCTCTTGCACAGAGATAACTAATTACACTGTCGTAAATAAAAACAGCTTTCTAGCAAATGAGCATATTCTTCAAAAAAAAAAAGTCTGGTATAATAATTAAAATAGCAATTAAGTATTTTCCTGGTCATTTTAATTATTTTTCCTTTGGATGAAATAAATAAAAAACCGACGAAAGTGCCTAGATTGGTTGGGTTTTTTTTTTTTTATATATAATTTTAAAGGAAAGGAGAAGACATTAAAACATATTTAACAGAGAGAATCTTTCTTAAGTTGTTTATTTTAAAATTAGTCTGAAGAATACGTAATCACAATAATTACGCAACTATCAAATTTTGTTGTATTAATAAGTACAAGAAATTTATTTAAAAATAATGCTGAATTATTTTTAATAATTGTAAACATGTTGAAGAATTTGATATACAGAGAATTTGTATTTTTCGATTCAATAATTGCTGTAACGCATTTTAATTTTTTAATCTTAATGAAGGAGATTTTTAATTTATAATAAAATGAAATTTGATATATTGTAATAAGGAAAGTTCATAAGCTAGCTATTTGCTTTAAGTAATAGGGTTATGTTTTTTGTCAGAAATTACTATTTGTATTTATCATGGGCAATGTTGGTAAAATTATTAATTTTTAATTAACATTTTATGATTCTTTTAAATAATAGCTGAAAATTTAAACTTTAACAAAATGAATGTAAACTCATAAACTTGTGCAAGTAAATAATTGATAACATAACTAAAAAAACTTATCAACATGCTCAAATTTTTACTTATATTTAAATTTTTATTTATTTTTTAAGGTAAGGACATGATTCTTTTTAATTAAATAAATCGCATTATAAATAATAATTAATTATTAATTAATATTAAAGTTTAATGTCCCTTATTTTTATAACTAATTAATGATAAAAAAAAATAAGGCGTTTAAATTATAAAAAGTTCAGATATTTCTTGTTTTGTACAGTATATATCTTTGCCTTTTATACACTGACAGATACAAATATATTGGAAATTACAGTAAATATATTGCACTGATAGATAAGAATATATTGTAATACAAATAAGCAATGTTCAATAAAAATGTATACATTTTTGTTTAATTACATAAAAGTATGTTATTTCTTTTTTACTGTGGGAAAAATTATAATCTCAGGTTTAATTTGTTGAAGTTAAAATATTCTATTAATTTCAAATTCCCTTGCTCATTGTTTACTGAATTAATTATGTTTTTGTCGATTTAAAATAAAATTTTGATTGAAATTTTACAACAATAACTCCGATTACTTTTGAAGGCACGTTAGTTAGTTATTTTTTTTAAGTGATCTGCCTTTTTTTCTTAAAAGGGTACTGTACCTACTATTATATCAACCATATAAATTGTGTATTTTTATAATACCTAAATTAATAATTTTAAAGTTTATTATTTTTATTTATATTATTTTCAAAAAACATTAAAGCTTTCTCGTAAAATGCCATAACATAGTTACAAATTTAACTTGTTAAATTGAAGTTTATTGAGAGAGAAACATTTTGCTCACCTTTGAATAATCTGTCACTAAAATATATAACCAAAAATGCAAACCAAAAATGGTTAAAATAAATGGATGACATTAATTCTCGTCTTCAAACTATAAATCACTATCCTTTGTTGTGTACTCAACACATACGTGATTATACGGGGAAAGAAAGCATTTGATTTATGACGTGGTATTAGAATACGTTATGCCATATACATCACCTGTATTTTTCTTGTTAAATAAATTATCACGAATTACTTGAAATATATTAAATAACAATTTTGATAAGATGTTAATCACAATATATTTTCAATCACGTTTTAGAAGAACGTGTACTTATATATTTAATTATTTGCTGCAAAATGTTGCATCTCTGAAAAGATTTCCATAGAGATCTTAGTGTTTACTAAATCAGTATAATATGTTGCTAGAAATGCAAATCAAAAATGTTTCAAACAAATGGATGACATTAATTTCGTCTTCAAACTATAGATCACTTTAGTTTGTTTAATAATAAAAAAATCCATGATTATATGGCGAAAGAGCATTTTATTTATGATGATATATTAGAATGCGTTATGCCATATACATCAAACTATCTTTACCTTGTTAAACAAAATACTTAATATATTTAAAGTAATTCGTGATAATTTATTTAACAAGAAAAATATAGATAATAACGCATTCTAATGCACGTCATAAATCAATGATTATCATTTTGATAAATGATAATCACAATATATTTCCAATTGCGTTTTAGAAGAAAAATTTACTTAAGTATTTAATTATTTGTTGCAAAAAATGTAACATCTCCGAAAGAATTTTCATAGAGATCTTAGAGTTTACTAAATCACTAAAATTTGTAACCAGAAATGCAAATCAAAAATGAATAAAACAAATGGATGACATTACTTCTCGTCTTCAACCTATAAATCACTTTCATTTGTTTTGTACTCAACAAATCCTTGATTATACGAGGAAAGAGAGTATTTGATTTATGATGTGGAATTAGAATGCGTTATGCCATATACGTCAACTATATTTTCTTTGTTAAATAAAATGCTTACTATATTTTTAAGTAGATATTTAATATATTTCAAGTAGTTCGTGATAACAATTTTGATAAAAATGATAATCACAATATATTTCCAATAACGTTTTAGACTGGCAACTGGCAACTGGCGTACCGATTACGGAGTACCAACAGGGGGAAATACCCCAAAACCTCCTCATCTTAATTAATAAATATGCTTTGAATTATAGTAGGCTGTTTAATTAGTGTTAGTAAAAAATTAAAGATTAAAGTTTCTAAAATTAATGTATGGTACTCAAAAAAAAAAAAAAAAAAAGAAAAATACTATTTAAAAGTAAGATAAAAAATAAAAGAATTTAAAAGCTAAGTTTTAAATTCGGTACAATTAGGGACCAGTTGTCGATGCCATAGACTATTGTAAAACGTAAACAACCCCCCAACCCGTTGTTTACTAAACACTGATTGGAGAATTATGCTGAATCGTGGGAGCCAATAGAGCATCTGAAAGGTAAAAATTATAAACAAAGTCCCCACAAAAAAGACCCATCACAGAACCTGTGACTATTTTTTTTCAATTTTATAGTTTTTATTTGATTTTCAAATTTTTATAGTTTTATTTGATTTTTCAGTTTTTATAATTTTTATTTTTATTTTTATAATTTTTATATCTATCCTTTTATTTTCCTAACAAAAAAGTAAAAAAGCGAACAAAATAAAAATAAAAACCTAACTTAGTTACTAGTCGGAAAAAGTTATAATGAATTTAAAGCACAACGTAGCAATAAAAGGGGAATAGAAAAGGAACAGAGTTCTGATCTGAACCCTCAACCTCGCGGTCAAAGATCCGAATCTTTACCTCTGCGCCAGTTCGTTAGAATTAAATTTTACATTTAGTTTTTAAGCCAAAAGTAATCGTCAGATACTCATTGAGATAACTTTCAATGAGCAAGGCTCATCTCATTACCTGAACTCGCTTTGCGCTTGTTCAGAGTAACAGCCATGGTGTTTCTTAACTTTAGGAAAACACTCATAGGAGACGTCGTAGACTGCCCGTGGTCTTTTCTGGGAGCTCTTCACCCCAGGGTGATAGGTAACGTTTTAGAAGAACGTGATTTCACTGTATTTAACTATTTATTATAAATATCCCATCTCAGAAAAATATTTCTATAGTGGTCTTAGTGTTCAATTTTGTTAACAAAAAATTTAAAGAACTATATTTTCAAGTCTGTTATTTAGCCTGCACATTACGGTTTTCAAGAAGTAACAATAAATATTTGCAGTAAAAAGTGAAAAATAAATTATAAATAACATTTCCATTTGCCAACATAATTTTCTATCATATTATGTTTTAATCTTTGTCTGAAAATTTTCAGCAACAGTTCATTCAAAGAAGTTGAATATATATTTTTTAAAATAAACTGTGCAACTTGAATCTTTTTCAGTGTTGGGATATGATTTTCAAAGATGAATTAATTTAAAGAATATTAAATAATTCATCTTGAATATTAAAAATTTTAAATAATTCATCTAATAATTAATAAACAATCCATTCATCTAAAAATTCATTACTAATTCATATATTCATTCATTCATCTGATAATGGATTAAATAATTCCTTCAATAATTCATCTATTCATTCCTTCATCTAATAATTTATCCATTCATCTAATAATTCAATAAACAATTTATTCAATAATAAATTTATTTAAATAATTCATCTAATTAATTATTAAAAAATTCAAAGAGAGATTAATACATATTCGAGGCATTTTATTTAAAAATCAGAGTAAAGAAAAAAAAAATACTTACTAAAAGAAATAATTTAAAATGAGAATATATAAATAAAATTTATTTAACAAAATTTTAAATAATCATTAAATAAATTAAATGCAATATTTCTTGTAATATTGAAGTAAATTAAAAAAAGTAACTTTACATTACCTGAAATTAAAATTGTATTAATTTTTTTGTAATAATAATGTATCATTTAAAAAATTAGCCTTACATTACTTGAAATTAAAATGTATTAATTTTTTTGTAATATTGATGTATGCTTTTTTAAAAAAAACAACTAGCCTTCCATTTTTTGAAATTAAAAATATATTACCTTTTTTATAATATCGATGTATGTTTTTTTTTTTTTTTTTTTTAATTAGCCTCACATTACCAGAAATTAAAAAGTTACTTATTATTTATTTTTTTCTTTTCCGTAAAAAATAATGAATAAATAAATGATTGTCCGTTAAAATTAAAAATTATGAAAAAAAAAAAAAAATCATTTACTTGAAGCTAGAAAGTGATATACATTTTAGAAACACACATAGAAAAAAACCCTGCAGCTATTACGAACTCAGCCTAGCGTATAAATGCTTTTGAATAATACTTCGAAACGTTAGTGAAGCCGAAGGAAAACTAAAATAAATCCCACCATTCTGTAAACTTTACTTACCCTTTAAGCCTCCCTGAAAATGTCATTATAATTTACCACTTTTTCGAAGCAAAAAGACCCCTTATGGGAACCGCCTTTTGAGATTTCTTTAGCTCATTTCCAGAAGCCTAACTCCCACTTTTCGAAAAAAAAAATATAAATATAATGGAAAAGAATATCGAAAGTGATTCGAATGCTGATCATTATTCAACCGATATATTTCATTTTAAATCTGACAAGGGTGGGGTTGGGGGTAGAAGTTTTCGAATATTCTGAGAACCCAATAATCTGTAATTAAAAATATAAAAAGAAACAACCCTGTGTTCCTTTCCCATCATTCATTCCATTCCGGTTTATTTATTTCTGAGGATATTTGAATGTGTAGAAATCTCAAGGGTTCAATCAATGAAGTAGAAAACGCATCTTCTGGTACCAGCGGAAGAACGAGGCAGAACAAAAAAAAAAAAAAAGGTACTAGTACCAGAAGAAATAAAATTAATATAAAACTAGGGCTTTTCTTTTGCTCGACTGATTGGAAAATTTTATTCATGGAACTCATTTTTTTCCCTTTTTTTTTTTGTCCCAGAAAAATTGAACGAACGAGTAATGATAAAAACTGACACTCGTAGAAAAAAAAATAGAACAACATCGAGCACTTTATTACGTCTGACAGTTCTTTGCTGTGTTTTTTGTTGAGAATGTGCAGTTCTTATTATTAGAAGAATTCTATTCATTCATTCAGTTCGATATTGCACTGACATGCAAAGAGTTCTTTAATGAGAAATGCCGCTCCAATGCGAGGCACTGAGTTAGAACTCTAAAAAATCAACAAATTAATATTGAAGTATACATTAATTGAATTTTCTTTGGAATCATTAAATAGTATAATGGTATGTAGGTTTTATGCTGCTATATGGAGAATTTTTTTCTTCTAACTATATTAAATATTATAATATAAAAAGAATCCCCTTTGCCATCAATTGAATGCAATATAAAGCATTATAAGTATATTGTATTTTCTAATTGGTATTCCAATAAAACCTTTAACCTTTTATTTGACGATTTTTTTCCTTTGCATGTCCCTTGCATTACCACTCCTAAACAAACAAAATGGTGACTGCGGTTACAGTTTACATTTAACTGCAGCAAACATTTTGTATGCCTTTACAATGCCGAAATGTAAAGAACGACATCGACACTTTATTACGTTTGACAGTTCTTTTGCTGTGTTTTTGTTGAGAATGTGCAGTTCTTATTATTAGAAGAATTATATTTATACATTCAGTTCGATATTGCACTGATATGCAAAGTGTTCTTTAATGAGAAATGCCGCTCCAAAGAGAGGCAGTTTTATATATAGTATCTTCTAATTGGTACTGAATAAAAATATAGTATATTACCTTTTAAAGGTGAGTTAACACTTCAGGGTTCTTCTTTGTTTGGCAATTTTTCTTCTTTGCTTTGTCCCTAACCAAACAAAATGGCCACTGCCGTTATAGTTTACATTTACTTTATTTTTCAACCAAATATACGATTTTACAGTGCCATGTATAAAATAGAAAAGTAAGTTAATGAATGTTAAAATTTTTAAATGAATTAATGTTAATTTGTATTTGTCTTGCAGCACGATTTAATCCCGTGACACTATTTATTATCACGCACAATCGTAATATTTCATGCGGAATGAGTAATGTCTCCTTAATATTCAAAATAAAAAACGACTAAATATGTTTGATGCATAAAACAAGTTTTACATATAAATATTTACTCTGATTAAAATATATCTTTGCGAATTTTTAATTCACTATAAACGTAATCGACAGTTTGGTTTGTCGTTCTACTGTCATTTTGTGCACACTTTTGGCTAATTAGACCGAGACCTATAGTTTAACGTGGATTCCGAACCATTAAGAAACATCCATGAGACCGCCAGGATTGGAACTTGAAGCTTGTGGTACCAACGGCCAGAGAACCAGTCGTTCGTAGTCGATGAAAAGATGTGAATTTATTTAAGAAATAAACAAAACGAAATTTTGAGTTAGGAATATAAATTCATGTTTTTAATTAAGTACTACTGTGCCCAAAAAGTAAGACCAATTTTTTTTTTCAAAAACTCTTTATTTATTCTTAAACTCAAAAAACGCATAACTCAAACACTAATGAATATTTTGACGTCCAGTTTCACGCAGATGTCAAGGACAGTGCCAGCAACCTAAAAAAACTTGAAATAAATGAAAATTAGATTTAAATTGAAAATTAGTCTTACTTTTTGGACACAGTAGTAAATGAGTTTTTATTTATATTATTTGTATGTCTAAATAATATGCTTATATTAAAGAAAGTTGACTTTTTACAAAATTCAACTTCAGTTTAATCGTAGATTTTATTTCTGCATTAAACCAAACTTAATTTGTAACAAAATATTTATGAACAACTTTACTTATCACAAAAGCAAGTTCCGTGATTCTACTCTTGCAGTTTCGCACAGATACCTTATTTTTGAAGAACCATTAAAGCTAAAACAGCACAGGCACTTTCAAGACTCTTTCAGATGCTAACACTCACTACCCAACCCATTCCCCAAAATGATTCCAGACGCATCTGTGCTAAGCGTCCTCACAGCCCCTTGATGGAAGATTGGGGACAAGGGCCGCTTGTCCCCTGAAAATATCCAAAGCCTCTCACTTAATTGCTAGCTATCGATTTCTTAACTGCAACCGTCTTTCAATCCCCTGACGCTCCGACGACAACGAGCCCTGTCCCGAGTGTCATCTGGAAAAGTTGAAGCTTATCTTGTTTTCCGGAAATCCTCACTTTACCCCTCTCCAGTATGAAGGTGTGCCAGGAAAATCCGGAGATAAAATACGCTTATAAAAATACTTATCTTGTTTTTGCTACACTTTTTGTTATTGTAAGAGGGGAGAGATCTCATATATAGAGTGTCACATCATTATAAACGAATGGGCAGTTTCATACACACTGGACTTACTGTGTGGGGTGGATTTTGCTAGGGAAGATATAGCTGGAAGCGACAATGCCTGCCAAACTTTCTGGACCGTTGCTGGTTTCTCTATCTCGTAGATTATCGGTGAGAAAAGTGTATTGAGTGTGAAATATTGCCGTCAGTATGCATTTCATAAAGTTGAGAGAAATCTATTCATTTAAAATAGAACAGGATAGAAATAGGCACTCTTTTTAATTTCACTTTACATATTAAGGGAAAGAATTATAATTAATTTTCTAAATAAACATTTCTGTTCCATGTTTCATGATATTATTATATCCTACAATATGAAATGCTTAATGCGGGAATTTTTTTTTATTCCTTGAATTATTAAAACCTATTTCCTTCAGTATCATCTTCTCCTTAACTATTTTTGTCAATATAAAAATAATTTCAAAAGAAATAATAAATAAATAATCAAAATAATTTTGATATATCTAATGAATTATTCTTCTAATTATCTTTTTTTGAGTGTGAAATGTTGTCTTCAGTGTCTATTATCAGTATGCATTTCATAAAATTGAGAGAAATCTATTCATTTAAGATACAGTCAAACAGGGATTGAAATAGAAATTATTTTAATTTCACTTTACATATTAAGAAAAAGAATGATTTCATTTTTAAAATGCTAATTCATTTTCTGTATTTTATGACTTTATTAGATTCTGCAATTTGAAATGCTTTAGGCGAGATATTTTTTTTATTCCAGGAAATACTAAAAACTTTTCTCTTCCATATCATCTTCTATGTAATTTATCGATATAAATTAATTTCAAAAGTAATGAAAATAAATAATCAAAATTATTATGTTGTAGCTAAAAATATTCTTCTAAATATTTTTATTTCTAATTGATTAATAATTTTAAAAAGATAATAATACCTTTATTGAAATACATTTTTTATTCATTTTGTATTTTGTTGAAAATGTAACGACTTTATATATATATAAAACAGTTAAATTTTTGAATGGTGCTTTCTCAATAAAATAGTAAATATAAAATATTGTCTGATTTCGACTGAAAATACCGACTTAAATTCAGTAAATACAAACAATATCTAAAAATGTTTTGTAATTATCTTACTATTTACATTTGTGAAAATTTTTTGTAATTTTTTTTTTTCAAAATATTTAAGAGAGACTTAAATAGTAAATAAACAAAGTTTTACGTGAAAATTGGTCTTTATGCATCAATAATATTAGCAATAAGGATCATTACACTATCATAAACTATTATCATTTCTATATTTCATCATAAGCAACGTGTATTGGCAATATACTGTCAAAATATGACCATTAAAAATAATAATTTTCAGATCAAGATATTTCACTCATAATAAAACGTTTAAGATAATTGTAATGGTTTAGATACCAAAACAGACAAAATGGAAACTCCTATTACTAAAACTGGTAGATTACTTTTTCTAATTAACCTAACCTAGCCTAGCTTGTTAGCAATGTGAGATTCACCAAACTGAGAATAGTATTTTTAGTAATGGATATCCATATTTTGCTATACATCAGCATTACTATAAATGTCATACTATAATTTAGGAAAGGCAGAAAAAAATCATAGGAGGAACTCAATAAGAATTTTCAATAAAAATATAGTATATTTGTAGGTATTTATAATATGCGGACATTTTTAAATTGGTTAACTTCCATATTATTATTTTTAAAATACAACATTTTTTGTTTAGAATATCTCTGAAACTCAATTTTTAAAAATATTATATACTGTATCGAATAGAGATATTTTATATTGTATTCTGTATAAAATATCTCTATTCTATATTATACTGAAATAAAGATTTAGGAAAGAAATTTGCATATTTTTTCAAAAAAAAAAAAAGTTTTTAACTGGAAACAATTTTAAAAATGTCTTTATTGCAACTGAAGTTGTTACACAACAAGTAATTGCATTAAATAGAACACTTCTAAAAATAATCTTATATTACAGACTGAAAAAATACAGGACATCACTAATAACTTTTGTAAAAATCATTAAACATAAGTATTATTAATGGCTCAAAGAAATCTAATTTATGGTGCAATTCAGTTGACTTAGCTCTTAATTAAACATGCTAATTAATTTTGTAACTCTTGATTTTTCTATCACGGAACCTGAGAATTTTAGAGCAATTAATTCTTCATGTCATAAATAGTATACTCTCAATTTTTGTGACAAAATTGTCATTTTTAAAATTACAGAAGAAAATTCAAAAATAAAATATCAAAGCATGTTTCCTTCCTTAAATGAATAATATGTCAACATCTTCTTACAATAATTATTAATTAAAAGCAAGTAAATTTGCTTTGTTTCAATGTAAGGCATTTGTCAACAATAGAAATAAAATTGATTATTTAAATAACAATAATTACACTTTTATTATGTAATCGAATTATAGCATTAAGAGTCAATAACATTTTTAATGACGACGTTTCTGTTAATGACGAGATAATTAAAATGTTTTTGAAACCGCCCAATAAAATAAGAATTTTTTTGTGCCTCATAAATTTTCAAAGTGTATTTAATAGCCAACATTGAAAATACCTATTTATTTTTAAACTACATGAATTAATTAATAAACGTTGATTTCAGGTGGCTCTATTAAGTATTGTTTTTTAAATATATGTAGGAGTGTACCTGGAACAAATTAGACCGAGTTTTCTTTTTGCACTCATTAATTATTGTTATTACCTGAAATTAAAGAATATTTTGCACGATTGCAGTTTAAAAGAAACCAGTTATTAAAAAAAAAAACTTTTGGACAAACAATTTTTACCTTTTTAGAAATAATTAAATAAAATATTAATTGTTTAGCATTTTTATTATTTTTCAATATTTAAGTTAAAATAATTTAAAAACATGAATATTGAAAAAAAGACAACAATTAAATCACATTAAAATAAAAAAAGAATTTGATAACTATGAGTTACTACTTCAAATTATTTAATTATTAATTGGTGACATTTTCAAAAAATATTGTTTTAAATTAATTTTCAAGTAGTTAATTTCTATTAACTCATTATTTTAATACTGAAAAGTCTTTTAATTATTTTTTTGATAACAAAAACAAATCCTACCAATATTGTATGGCTGTATTTTATAAATAAATTCTTCTTTTTTTTTTCAATATGTAATTAATTTAATTTTTTATTTATTTCAAATATTTTTAAAATCTTTTATAATGAAGTATGAATTTCATGGTTTTCATTAATATTTTAAAATATTCACTTGTTTTATTATTTTAAATTATTTATATTTTTATATGTGATGCTTTAGTTTTAATCTGCGTATTTATGTACTTAATGTTTATTTAACATTCACGTAATATGGTCTTTTTTTCGTATTTCTGACTAAACAATTTTACTTATTTTTGTATGACAACATTTAAATTGAAAAATATACATTTATCTTTTTTTCCAGTTTGAAATTGTGTGATGTATTAGATAAACAAAATACATTTAAAATAGATGTTATTATAACTTTTAATCCTTCTTAACTCAAACTTTGTAATTTTGAAAGTTTATTTAACAAAATGTGTTTTGCAAATTTTTTGTTGTGTTTATTTTCAATTTAACCTGCATAATGCCAGACCATGTCTGCTGATAGGTATTAAAATAGAATATATTTTAAATACACCAGGGAAGAATATTTTTAATTTAATGTTAAATAAAATTCTATATGTTTATAATAAAAAGGAAATATACATTTTTAATATAAAATTTTTTTTTTTATTTTTACATTAAAAATGTATATTTCCTTGATTTGTATTTAATTACATTTGAAATTTAATTGTATAAAATTAATTGTATTAAATTAGCTCCTTAGAGCTTTACTGGAATTTCTTCCAAACTGCGGCGGTCAAGAGAAGATCAAAATTGGTTCACTAAATTTGTATTTAATTGCAAAACAAGTAATATAGAAAAAAATTTAAAGTCAATTCCTACTTTTTTATTCACTGTATTTCAGAAAGTCCTTCATAAATAATTTTTCATTATTTTTTTAAGTTTATCTGGCGTCATCTATTGGTAGATATATGCAACTTTAATCTAAAAAAGCTAAAATTACTTAATTAAATTAAATTTCTGAATTAATATATTAAAAAACTGTATTAACATCAAGTGCCATCCACTACAAGTTAAAAAAAATGTATTTGAACTTCAGTGAATGAATAAAAAATATTTTATTAATGATTGAAAATTTGAACAAGATATATATAGGGAGCGTGTGAGTTAATAGAAAGAATTGAATGATATTTAGCGAAATTTTAGCGTTTTTTTTTTTTCATGATTCTTATTGATCATAAGAAAAACCCGCTAAAATTTATATTATTTTATTTTAAAGTAGAATAAGCCTTGAATGCTATAGCTGTAAAAGAAAGAACATATTAGTTAACGTTGTAAGATGCTGATGTAATGTTTTTTTGAAGACATACATTTGTCTAAAAATAATGAAAATTCCTCATTTTTCTCCAAGGAATAAACACAATAAATATGTAATAAAATTCAAAAATTTTTTTGCCGGAAATATTCAACATTAATATTTAGAAACAAAGTGTTGAAATGAGCTTCTTAGAGCTTTACTGAATTTCTTCCAAACTGTGAGGGTAAAAAAGAGAAGACCAAAATTGATTCACTAAATTTCTATTTAATTGTAAAATGAACGATAAATTGCATCATAGTAAAGCAGAAATTTAAAATTTATGTTGGATACTCACTATCGACATTGACAGGAAAGCGTTTCAATAATAATTGAAGTTATACACTATTTTTAAACTTATTCATCATAGAAATAATATTTTACCATTTTTCTAAAGTTATATATTTTTCTTGCAAACTATATCCGCTTATAAAAATGGAATTCATAAAACCCCATTTTCTTCTTGAATAATAGTTCTAAATCGTAATAAAATTAAACATTTTTTTTTTGAATAACAGATTTTATTGTGTTTATATGAACAGTTATTAAATATAAAAGCATATTATCTTCTTCTTGATGCTTATATGAGTCTTGCATGGATAGGTTATTTGGCGAGAGTTTTTTAATTTTTTCCTTAAAAGACATGCAAATTAGAATCAATTTCCTATAAAAATCTCCCCGGAAGGAAATTATTATCCAAAGATGGATTATTTGGGGTATACATAAGCTCTAAAACATTACATATTATAAAACAACATATACATAACATTTATATTATGTAACCTTGTGGTATACATAGATAAAACTGATGTGTAACAAAAAAAAATGTGTAGATGTCATTAATTGTGTCAAAATTATATATTACATGTTGATCGTTTTTTGAAATTTTTCTGAATGACAACATGCGATTTCCTTTTTCTTTTAAAAATAATTGAACGAATAAAATCCTTTATGCTGTTCATTGTAGCTGGCAATACCTGATCATGATATCTAAGTAATATGCTAAATAAATACTCGTATTGTTGAAAAGCGCTTGAATATATTTTAAATTATCTATAAAAATCGGTTATATATATAATACAAAAATTATACTACTTATAGTGTCGTAAAATCGATGAACATTTTTTAATTTTTGAAAATATTTTGATAATTTTCTAAGTATAAGTTTAAAAAACATTTTATTATTTTCTAATATAATAGAAATCAATTTCATATTAAATCAAATATTGACAGTGAATAAAACATTATTTCCACAGCTTTAGTAAAGCAAATAATTAATTTTTTTCATTTAAACATAAAATGTGCACATTAAAAATTTTTCTTTTAAGTTCTATATTAATAATTTAAGACGTCAAATTATGACAAATTTTCGTTTCAGAAAAAAATGTAGCATTAAATTATTTAAAAAAAAATACTATATATATTTTTTAAAATAAGGAACTATATTAAATGCATGAAAAAAAGTTTATTTAAAAAATTTAAAATTTAAAGCAAATCAATTAAATTGTATTCTTGTTAAACTCGAGTACGTGTTGTCATCGTAATCGTGTGGAAATAAAGATGTTTATTTATTTTTTAATTTGAAAATGGAAGCCTAAACGGCATTTTCTTGAATATCATGTAAATTTTTCATCATAAAATTTCAAAAATATAAATATATCTTAAGGGTTGATGACCCTAGAATGTATACTACATAAAAATTTCAGTATGATATAATTCATGATTTTTATAACAACTTTTAATATTTAATGGGTTTTTTTTAAAATATTCTCAAAATTTTGACTGCTATTAAATTTTTTTCTGCTATTAAATTTTTGACTGCTATTAAATTCTGCATTCTTTCTCTTAGTTTTTTTTTTTTTTTTTTTTTTTTTTTTTTTTTTACTGTTTTTTGTTAAATTATCCTATAAATAACTAATTTTAGAAACATTACGTTAATAAAATTAACATTTTTATCAATAGAACACGCGTTCCACCTCAATCTTACTTTCCATTTCAATTTTCTTTTTATTATTATTATTTTCTAATGTTTGCGAAATAAACACAAATACCTTCTGTTGAATATTTTATTTATTTTTCATAAAAATGCTTACATACAAATTGAAAAATAATGCTGCGACGCTGTGCGTCACGTACTTTGATTTAAAATTTTACTTGCATTTTTTTTTTTCGAAAAATATCTCCGCATTCCCGATAGGAAATAATGCAGTTTAACAAAAATGAAATATTTCTGCATTCAAATTGAAAATTTGAGTGGTTTTTCGATGGAATATATTAAGTCGTCTCTGATACGGGAGAATCATCTATGAAAGCAATATAACTTAAGCTATTTTTCCAGAGGCCTGAATTTGTGTTGAAAAACATCTCATATATAAAAGTAAATTGCCATTTCCTTTCTTAGAACATGTTGACTTTTTTTTTTTTTTTGTGATGGTGTAATGTTTTTCAGAAAATGAATACTGGTTTTTTATTCATCCATATGTCTATATTTTCCCTTTAAATTGAAAAGAATGATATTTTGTTGAGTCAGGACGGAGTACATTTACGAAAAATGTCAAAGAAGCACTAAAGATGCTAAAGTAATATATTCATAAGACCACCAACAAAAAAAAAAAATCCAATTTGATAACCTAGGACAGTATAAACAAATGGAAATTCAAATTGGTGCAAATTCTTACATGCGTTACAGCGGTGATAAGTTTCATGCAAATTAATAATATCTTTTCATAATTCATGTAAACTTTAGTAGTAAATGTGCAAAATATATGCTGTTGATGTAAAGTATTTAGTATAGTAATTCTTGACAATCTGAGGAAAGAATCGTTATGTTTTGAAAGCAAGATTAGTATTCAAGTTAATATTAGTAGTAAGTGTGTAAAATGTATGTTATTGATGTAAGTATTTTAGTGATTATAGTAGTTTTTGACAGTCTGAAGGATATAACGCTATGTTTCGAAAGCAAAGTTGGTATTGCAAAAAGTGATGTTTGCTGTCTTGAATGTGTACAATAAATCCATTAGTCGAAAAGTATTTCGATAAAAATGGAGGAAATGGAAAAAAAGTTCTGAACTCCTCAGAGGACACCGACGGGATTGCTTCAAGAAGTTAAGCTTCGATTTAGGCTTTGTCAGCCAGTTTTCAAAAGTAATTTAATTCTGAATCGAATGATGCATAATCATCAGTTGTTCTCAAGTCACTAATCTATAAATAATTAACTTTAAGAACTTTAAAATTAAAATATGTTGCATACAAAGATATCGAGAAAAAGGAAAGATTGTCTATGTTTGATGTCAGTTTCTCTATTGTCTATGTAGATGACAGCTTTAAGGGAATATTCACATAATGTGAAAACTGAGTTACACTATGATTCAGAAGCTATATAAATTTATAATGCAATATGGTTTAGAATCTATGTAAATTTATGAGTGTATCTCAAGGTCTGGCCCTGAAATGAATCTGTTATTAAGTTAACAATAGATTATCCTCATGTAATCTAGTTTACAAGACATTTCTCGCCTAGTCAACTTGAAATATATTGCTCAAGGGTTTCTGAAATTGAAATTTAGTGTATCTCCAAAATATTTTTAAAGATTATCTTTTGTAAATTTTAAAATAATAATGTAATGTATTAAATTTTTGTGTATTTCAAAATATGCCAAACAAAGAGATCATTTATCTCTATTAAGAAATAGTCAAACACTTGAAGCATGCAATGAAAAAATTATAACTATATGGACATTTTTAGCAATATGCGAAAAAAGGTTTATTTTCAAAAACACAAATTTATGACAGTAATATCCCTCATTCCATAAACACAATTAATGAAATAAATTGAAAAGTAAATATAATGTAATAAAAATAAAGTAAAACAATCAGCAAAATATGCAAGGATGAATCGTTAATATAGTTGGAAAAAATAAATTTTTATTGCAATAAACTTAATCTAAACTATTATAAATACATTTGGGAATGTTTTTGTAAGAATAATTGAATGATAGAGAACTTTCGAGAGAAGTTAATTTTAGACTATTATTTTAGGCCACGTTTCTGTTTGTTTCAGAAACTGCGCTTAGTTAATAGCCAATAATGCTTATATTTTAATATTTACAGTGTTTAATTATTTTCGGAATAAAAGTTACTTATTAAATTTTATTGTTAAATTAAATTAAATAAATGAATAATAACAAATAAAATAAACAAAAATTAATTCTCAATTAAACTCTCACTAACTTTCAGCTGACTAAAATTAAGAAATTATTTACAATTATACAAGAGACTTTCAAAGCATTATAAAGCCTAATGAAAAGTTACAATGCAATATACTTTGCAGGTACTAAAATATATTTAGTAAGTGCTAAATTTCACATTCACGCTAAACAAAATTCATATTTACAGTATATATATATATATATATATATATATATATAAATATATATATATATATATATATATTATATATATATATATATATATATATAATAGAAACTATTTTTATATATATAAAATCCATATTCATAGTATATAAAATTAAATTATAGTAAATATGTTTCTACATATTTTGTAAGTATTAAAATATATTTCTAAAACTGTTACTCATATACTTTACTTTCGATATAGCACTGAATAAAAGCATTTTCATTAAATATAAATATCAAAGGTCATAAACTTAATTGAATATATAGAATAGATTTTTGCACTCAATTTCTGAGATAGCATTTGTTCATAGCTGTATGTTTATATTGATTAAATGCTTTTAAAGTATCAGAATCACAAGAAATTGTAAAATATTCAACCTATATTTGTATTATTTATTTATAATTAATATATCTTATAGACATTCAAGTACTGTGAAAAGTATACATTAAATAAATTCTCAACAAGTATTGAAAAGCCTGCTGTCTCTTAGGGAATTCATATTAATCCCTGAATCAAAGCCCTTATATATCTTAATTTCATAGCAAGCATACCTAAGATTTATTCACCAAACATATCTTAAATTAAACATCGCATTCCTCCGTAGACAATGCAATCAATAGAGATTGTATTACGAGAAAACTTGGGAAGGGATTACGTGTAGATGCTTAGGGGACACAGATAATTCATCCTCATAACTACTACTGCTTGAGATATCATTTTCTTGGGTATTATGTTGAATTACCACAGCAATTACTCAAATGTTTATGCGAATAGCATGAATCAATTAATATGAAACAAGACTTACTTGAAGTTATGTAATTTATTATTAAAATGAATGTGAAAGATATTTAATCTCTATCTTAAAATGATTTCTTGTTTTAAATAGAAAGATGTTTAGTTATCAATAACTGTAATACTTAGTAATAATTACCATTCTATGCCATAGATTTTTTAAGATATGTACGATTTTTTAAAATTTTAATTGCTAAATTTTTCATCGCTGTGTGTAAATCACGCATCTTAACATAAATATTTAAACCTCTCTGTATATAAAGGTTTAAATACTTATGTTATAAGCAGTAGTTAAATTGTTAGTTTATTTCCTTTGAAATATATACTGCCCTCCACAAGTTTAGGAACAACCGGTGTTTTTGCAACTAATTTGCAAATGAATGAATGTAGAAACACCGAATTTGGATGGCATGTGCACAAAACAGTTATGTATTGACTGTAACATAGAAGTTTATATAAGAAAAGAGCAAAAAAGGATTTGCAACAAAAACAAGCAATCTCGCTGAAAAAGTCCATTTTTAGAAAAATAAAAATCACAGTTTTATGTGGTAAAATGTCATAGAAACATAACAAAAATGAGTTTTAATAAGGAATATGCCCACCCTATCTTGAATGCATGGGCGTCATTGACTTTCTATGCTGTCAATTAAGTCGTCGGTTACCTAACTGAAGACCAGACACGGAATAAGCTTTGTTCCAGCTCTCCTAAAGACCTTGGAGAAGGACTTAAAACATCAACCTGTTTACCAAGATAGTCCCAAAGATGCTCTATCGGATTCAGGTCTAGAAATCGAGCTGACCATTTCATTCGCAACAAACCAAGACCCTCAAGATAATCATCAACAACTACAGCTCGGTGAGGTCATGCATTATCATCCATCAAAATGAAAAAATTGCCAATTGCACCAGGCATATGGGCGGATATATGGATCAATGATTTCATCCCGATATCTGAAACCAGTCACAGTTCTTCCATGGAACACATGCAGGCCATGGTGACCACCGAGTGAGATCCCTGCCCAAACCATTATTCCACCACCTTGTTAACTGTGTCTTTCAACAATGTTGGATTGATGGTATCTGGTGCTTTGTTCCCTCCAGATCAGCAGACGTCTTGAATCGCTCACCAGTGTGAATCTGAACTTGTCTTTAAAGAGCACAGGAGCCCCTCGCTGCCTGGTCCAGGAAACGTGTTCTCTTGCCCAAAATAAACGGACCCTTCTCTGTCGTCCGTTGAGGGAGACACGCACAACTGGTCGCCTTGCATAGAGATCTGAATTGTGAAGACTCCTTCGCACAGTACTAGCAGATATTATTTACCCTGATGCTCAAGAGTGGTCTGCAACAAATTGCAACACAGAAATTATTCTTCTCCTTCGAGCCGAAAGAGCTATAAAACGGTCTTCTGCAGGTGTTGTAGCTCGTGGTCGACCTGGAACATGTCTTCTGGATACAGAAGCTTCGGTTTGATATTGATTCCAGAAACGGGGACCACACTGCGAGACACATTAAGTCGCCTAGCAGCATCAGCCTGGGACAACCCCATTTCCATACATCCGACCGACCGCCACCTTAACGAATCGGGCAAACAGCTTTTCTCAGACCTTGCAGGGATCCCACTGCCTATTGTCAACGAATCTACTAACAAATATTGTAAATCAACAAAAGTCATACATGCGTAATCAAGAAAATCTGATATTTGCATATTTTTCTCTCACTCATACATACCCGTTCTTTTATATAAAAAAGGGGTAGCTATCGTTGTTGCGTAATTTTGCATAACGTTTGTTTTTATTATTTATATGAACTATAAATTTTATTGTTACTGTCATTTCTTTTATGGTGAGCTTCGAAAAATATGTTGTTCCTTAACTTTTGAGGCCAGTATATTTAGCGTATAAAATCTATATTTTTTGAATGAATTAATTATTATGTCTAAATATATAAAAATTATTTAAAAATTGTAGTATAAATGGTTATTAAAATTAAATTATTTACCTCAAAAGATATTTCAGATACATAATTATATACTCACAAAAGTCAAATATTTACTTTGTAAAAATTAACATATTTTCTATATTTCTTCTTATAGATAATATCTTTTTTTTATCTTATGCCTTTCTTCGACCTCTCGGTTAGTAAAGGACGAGAAGCCCAATATAGTAAAGCACGACAAAAACAACCACTAAAGCCATTGGCAATAACATAGAAAGGTATACAATTAAGAACAGTAGGGTATATGATGCAGTGTTCTTCAGTCATAGACAATAGTCGCAAAAAAGGGGCAGATATCTGTAGCAGTTAGTCCTAGTCTACACAGGTGACTCTCTAAGTAGTCACGGACTATGAAAAGTCTAAAGCAAGCTATTCTGACCACTCAAGAAAGGAACTGGGTAATTCTCGTTGACTTAATCAATAGGGATTTCCACTTTTCTTTGAATCCTTCTCTCTATACAGGTTAAAACGGTTGGATTTAATAGAGAAAGATATAAATCGCCATATATGACGCAAAGGAAAATGAAGATAAGGTTGCATCATTTGTGATCCATTCTTGGATCATAAAAAATATAATGAATTTTAATATTTTTTTCATTTCCAATGGCAGATTATGAACAATTACAGCAAAAAAAAAGAACAACGAAAAAACATACAACAACAACAAAAATACAACAAAACATGCTGAAACATAGTTCATTAATCTAACAATAATGCCATCTTTTAGCCACTAAAAAGTGTTACCAGGTTCACCACGGGGAGGTAGATCTTCTGCGCAACCTGAATTTTTAATATAACCAATGTTAAAACATTGGTTTAATATCATTCAAAGCTGATTTAATTTTTATTAATCACAAATTTATAAAAACCAAACTTATAGAATATAAAACTAAATACAAAGCCAATACATATTTTTTTAATATATGTCAAAATATCAATCTATCAACATGTATTTTTTAATATATGTCAAAATATTTATATGTCACCATATATTTTTAATATATGTTGACCACGGTTATTATAAGCCAAATTAAAATTATGCTCGATTGTAATTAATTCATTTTTAAATACAACAGCTTCTCATTTTTTTAGAGATTTAAATAATTTTTAATTTAAAATTTATGTCAAAAACGAAAAAAATATACCCTTTTCCATTTAAAAAGTTTTTAATTTTCGATTTTCTATCACCCTCTTCCAAATTACACCGATATTTCATCTTGTTGTGGAATGGTATACCTGATGGCAATAACTCTATCTCCCTTCTGTCCTACAAATCACACCCACCCACGCAGAAGGCTACTTGGAAAACAATGGATTTTTCCCGATTTAAAAGTATTCTCTATCTTCGGGGCATTTATTACAACCCCCTGTGTTTCAACTATCTCGAGGTGTTATCGGCTATATATTTATCTGTCAAAAGAGTTCTTTGAAACGACACTGAAGACTTAAAGATAGGCTTCTGCAAGACTTGCTCCAGTAGAGGGTATAAATTGTGTTTAGTAACTGTCGTTTTAATTTTGTTGGGTATATTTTTTTATCATACGGAAACTATTTTTCATTTGTAGCGAGTGCAAAAAAGACAGATGTCTAACACGTACTGACAGTTAAAAGAAATGGGGTTATTTAAGAGTTATGTTTTTTTAGTTCTCGTTTTTGGAAGTGAATTATAAAATCTTTTGACAGTTCATGATGAAACAGTGTTTCACTTGAAATACTTGTTCTGTTTTCATCATCTAAGTGTTTTCGTAAAAAAAAAAAAGAATGGATTAAAAAATAATGGAGTTTTTAACAATTTCAAGATATATGTTTAATGTATATATTTATTTTTTTTTTATTTGTGATGGAAAAAACGGAGTTTTTATTTCCTGTTATTGTTATATATTAGAGGGAAAATTATTTTAAAATTCCGTTGGTTTTTGCTTAGCTTTTTATTATATAACAAAACTAAGAATTGATTGTTTATAGTATCATTAGTATTATTAGAGAACTTCTAATCCGGACATGGGGGATACCTGGAGTTTTTCTTATATATAAAGTCGTAAATAAATATATTTTGTTTATTCAGTATATATAAATAAAATTACTATTTCACATAAAGTTTTATTTTATTATTATTTTTGCGACTTAATAACAAATATTGAGAGTTTTTAAGTATTGCAGGCACTTTTTTACATTACATTCTGTATGTTTTTCAAATAATAATCATGTAGTTTAACTAATATTTAAAATGTTTAAAACTAATATTGTCTAATAAATAATAAAAAAATCTAATAAATAATATTTTCTATAAACTAATAAATAAACTATAATATATAAATAAACTATATATATTTCTATAAACTAATATATAAACTAATATTTTTCTATGTTTAAAACTAATATTTTTAAAACCCGATTATTTTTAATCGAAAGATAAAAATACGTTTTGCATAAAAATTTTGAGAAATATATATATATATTTATCCATATATATGTAACGTTCTACAACATATATTAAAGCTATAGCTATTATCACAAATTAAACTAATTGGTTTCTAAGAAAAACCTTTTATAGAGTATTAAAGTATATTTACGAGCCTTAGTTCTGAACTTTATAGCGCTGCGTATGCGAATACATTGGAATTTCATTGTGAGAGTGTAAAATTGTGCAAAAAAAGTAATTTAATTTTGGAAATGGTTGAAGACATTAAGATATCCACAAATTTTAATTTTAGCTGTTAAGCATCATTATAATTTGTAGAAATTGGTTGTTATTTTATCATTAAGAAATATAAATATGCTAGTTGAGTATTTAACAAACATAAAGAAAGAGAAATGAGAAAATTATGAGAAATAACACATTTATCACACTCGTAATACCTATAACTATACTTGTATTGTAATTGCATAAATATTACTTATGTGCTTGTCAGCACAGTCTCTTGACTTTTATATCATTGTAATATATTCTTGTATTGTATTGTTTGTAAGAATTGTATTCTATTGTTTTTAATTGTTACAATGTTAAATCAAAAAAATTTAAGAGATTAATTTCTAGTAATGTATGTAAGGGAAGCATATTTGCGAAAGAATCTTTTCATATTGTTATACACGGAATATTCGTTAAATCAAAATGTGTAAAGGAATGTAGAGGAGAAAAACTAACATGTCCTTTAATACATACAATGTTAATGGTACAAAATTTAATAAATTTCAACGTGAGTTCCTTGGTTGGTTGTTATACATCTAGCCATTACTCGATTTCACTTGTACTAGCAAATATCTGAGAAGTTATTATCCTGGTATTATCTTGCTCTTTTTCCATATCGTGAATATGTTTAACCTTCAATTCCTTTTCCTCCCTTTTAATTGTATTTATACAGTATAATGCTTCAACTGAATGTTACAACTAAAATTTAACAACTATACATTGAAAAATAATCAATTTTGGATTACTTTTCGAGCAAAATAGTTTCTGTTCGAGATTTGTGCACCGTCCCTCCGCTTCTTTTTAACTTGAAATGGTTATAAGACTGCGAAGCGTGGTGTGAAAAGGAAAAGCTCTCAAGTTCACTAAAAAGTCCGTAAATTTTACTTTCCGGTGCTGGTCAGACAGCCTATTGCAACTTTCATGTTGCCACCAATTTATTCGTCTGTCAAAATGTTAGTGCAGCGCGTCGTCTGAAATGACAGGTTCCTTTTTCCAGGAGGGGAAAAAAAAGGGAAAAAGGGAAGTCGCAAGTGGTCAACTTTTCACGCCTTCAGAATTTGGGAGAAGGTGGCATTGCTGCAAATATATTCAGTTCTCACAAAAAATATGTTGCAGTTTATCTCAAAACACCCGCTGGTAGACTCGAATTTTAAGTTGAGTGAGGCATCTAAAGGAAGTTATTTGTAGAAGGGATTTTCTTAAACTTTTTTCATTAAAGTGAATAAAATATTTAGGGATTTTTAAAAATTTAAAATAAGATCTCATGCAGCAGAAACAAACATGAATAGCATATGGATAGTTTTCACAGTTAAAAAATATTTTACTCTTTCAGTAGGAATAAGGTTTTGTTTTATATAGTTTAAAATAATGACTCCTAAAATGTGTTAAAGATAGTTGGTATGGCGTTGTGTATGAAATCTACAGAATTAAGTTCACACAGTTCCAAACACTTTTTATTTTCAAACATTTGGAAAATCGGTATAGTCTTGATTTTGATATATTTTACATATTAAGTAATGCTGTTAAGTCAGACAACATAAATTTGATTTTATACAAGGAGAATGAATTTTCCCCTCAAACTTTCATAGTTTGAAATTTTTAAGAAAAATAAATAAACATTTTGTATTCAAATCTTTCACATAAAGTAGTTTGAATAGTTTCATCTATGAACAAGCATGTAGCTGAACATACACAACCTATACCCTGTTGGTGAGTGGTTCATTTGTGATATTACCAAGCCTAAGCCTTCCCACAACTGTATGTAAAAATTCATAATTGTAATTACAGTTTTATAATCTATAAACATACTATACTTTTTGCTATTTAATGACTATGATTAGAAAAATTCCACTCTATTTGATTTGACTTTTAATGATCTTGACTGAGTTTTTGATAAAAAAAAATATCTCAAGCATTACATCCGAGAGTTGCTGCAAGGAGATAATTGACTTTTCTTTTGGGAAACCTTCATCACCAAAACATTAAAAAATTCATTGCCTGTTCACTAACTGGGGATAGACTCAATGATGTTACACAAAACTGTTCGAAACCATAAGATTATATTTGGATGTATTGTCTTAAGTAATTGTTGTCCATATTTGCCATTTTACATGATAAATAGAATTTCATTATACTGAAACAGTTTTACAAAAATACATTTTCACATTCTATAATGAAGAATTAAAATTTCAATGTCATAAATTCCATCATGACTGGTTGATTGACATATGTCTACGATAAATAAATCCTTAAAAATGGTAAAAGTACTGTTGTTTTTTAAAAAAACGCAAAAAACAAAATATCACGGTGTTGGATTTTACTTTTATATTTACTTATTTACTTTCAAATGTTTTTACTTTTACTCTTTATCCGAGCTTTTACAAGTGACAGCATTCCAGAAACACAATTCTCCTCTACCGCCAATTTATTTCTGTGTCAAGAGTGGCAACAGTGACGTCTTAACGTATACAACAAAGCGCCGATAGCGCTGTCAGACGCCATCTTGTATTGCTTTTCAAAAGAGATAATAAAAACGATGTTTCCAGTTACCGGGAATAGGTTTTTATTTCAGTTTTTTTTTTTTCAATTTCTTTCCGCTTATATTTATATTTCCAACCGAATTTAGATTATTTCGAAACTTTTTCTTTCCTCTTATTCCTTTATTTCAATTCCTCTTGTGCGGACATTTTTTATCCTCAGCTTTTCTAATCCTTGGCATCAATCCAATGTGCTTATCACTGAATGATGGCGTCAGTTTGTCGCCCGTCTTTTTGTGGTGGCTTCAAATTTATTAGCGTTTTCAAGAGAGAAGTGTTGATGCAGTCAGCAGGCTTACGGGTCTAATGAAATAATATTTGCTGAAGTTATTGATTGAGTGCTATGCTATATACCTTTTGAATTAACACTGTAAATATGCCACGATCTTGTTATTCAAGGGGCAATATTTTTGGTCTAAAAAGCTTAATAATGATCTTAGATTTTTACTCTTTTTAGAAATCAATATTTTTGTGTTTTGTATATATAACTTTTAATAGAGTTATATATAGCTATATAACTCTCAATAGAGTTATATAGGGGAAGGGTGGGGAAGGGAGGAAGTTATGTATAGGAAGGGAGTATATATATAGATATATATATATATATAGCTCAACAATACATATTGTTACTACACATCTTGTTATTCAAGGGCAATTTTTGTATAAAGGCTAAATAATGATCTTCAGATAAGTTTTACCCTTTTTGGAAATCAATATTTTCTGTTTTGTACATGTAACTATTAATAGAGTTGTATATAGCTATATAGTTCTTAATAAACTATATATATTGAGTTATATATATAGAATGGGCGAGAAGAATAATTCATATATAGGAAGGTGGTATATATATATATATATATATATATAGGTAGGATGGGAGGATGAAGAAGGTGTATATATAGGAAGAGTATAGTTCAACAATACATACACTACACATCTTGTTATTCAAGGGCAGTTTTTTGTATAAAAGTTTAATGGTGATCTTCAGATAAGTTTTACCCTTTCTAGAAATCAATATTTTCTGTTTATTAAGAGTTACATAAGCTTTATACTCTTAATTAACTATTTATAAAGCTGTATATAGGAAGGGGGGGGATTAAGGAAGTTATATATAGGAAGGGTGGGAAGAAGAAGGTACATATAGGAAGGGGTATAGTTCAACAATGCATAATATTTTTGTGAAAGAAAGCTTAGTATATGGACCGGTATAGGATGTAACTATTTTCGGATGTAATTATTTTAAGATTCAGAGGATGATAAATACTTTAACTTAACTGAAAAAAAGAAACAATGTGTGAATCAATTACAATGGAATGATTTTTCACCTTTGATATTTTAAAATAATTCACATTTACAAATTAATTGCTGTAACTATTAAGAGCTACTGAGTATTATTATAATATTGAAAAGATGGCCTTACTTTATTATTATGAAATTTAATTGAACTTTTTAGGTAGTAACACTGTTGTTAACTCTATGAAATCTAAATTTTATTAAGACACGATTTTGTCTTAAATATAAATCAAAAGTAGTTGTGTTACTTCATGTATATAAACAGGGTTATTAAAAAAATTCTTATAATTATTTGAATGTCCTCAATTAAATGAAGCAATTTTATAAAAAAAAATAATTTTTCATCTGAATTGCATTGGGCCAAATAATTTAATGCCCGATTTTGTCCTGAATATAAGTCAAAAGTAGTTTTTACTTCATACATCTGTACAGGATTATTAAAAGTAATCTTACAATTTGTTTTAATGTCCTCAATTAAATGAAACAATTTTTATAAAAAAAATTTTCATCTGAATTGCTAGTAAATATTTTTATTTGATTAACATTGGGCCAAATAATTTACTGTCCCGATTTTGTCCTGAATATAAATCAAAAAGTAGTTGTATTATTTCATGCACATGACTATTAAAGAAATTTTACAATTTATTTTAATATCCTCATTTAAATGAAGTATTTTTTATTAAAAAATATTTTTCAGCAGAATGTTAATAAATATTTTGATTAGCATTAAATCAGATAATTAAATGCAATGCTAAATTTATAAAATCAACTAAAAATATTACAGCCTTAGTTGTAACACAAAAATATATTCTCAATTAAATTTGATAATGCTGAAAAACATGTTACGCTTCTCAAGACAACGACATAATTTCATCAGAAAATATTAATTTATTATTTGATGAATAAAATCACCAATATAATAAGATTTATGACATTTATCATAAGGAAAATTATTCAAAATCTCAACTTTTACTAAATTCTTCAAAACGAATGTGTATTTCAACTCAAAGAAAAACATCATCAACGACATACAACGGCATTCAACGACAACATCAACGTTTACAAAACAACGGCATCATAACATTAAAAATATTCATTTACTACTTGATAAAAAATCATCGATATAGTAAGGTTTATAACATCTATATTTAAGAAAATTATTTAAAATCTCAAGAATCGACTAGATTCTTCAAAAGCAAATCTTATTCAACTCAAAGAAAAACAACAACAACAACAACAACATCAACATCAACGTTTATATAACAACGACATCATATCATCAAAAAAATATTCATTTGTTGTTTGATGAAGAAAATCATCGATATATTAAGATTTATACAATTTATCTTTACGGAAATTTATTCAAAATCTCAATTTTTACTAGATTTTTCAAAACGAATGTGTATTTCAACAACATCAACGTTTATACAACAACGACATAATCGAATAATCGAAGAAAAATCATCGATACAGTAAGGTTTATACCATTTATCTTTAAGAAAATTATTCAAAATCTCTATTTTTACCAGATTCTTTTCAAAATTTCTTTAAATTCTTCTTTCTATTATTCTTTTCAACTCAAAGAAAAACAACATCAACGTTTTATACAACAATGACATCATACCATCAAAAAATATTCATTTATTATTTGATGAATAAAATCATCGATATATTAAGTTTCATAACACTTATCTTAAGGAAAATTATTCAAAATCTCAATTTTTGCCAAATTCTTCACAACGAATCTGTATTTCAATTCAAAGAAAAGCAACAACTATCACATCAACGTTTATACAACAACGACATCATACCATCAAAAATATTCATTTATTATTTGACGATGAAATCATCAAATATACTAATATTTATAACATTTATCTTTAAGAAAATTATTCAAAATCACAATTTTTACCAGATTCTTCAAAACAAATGTGTATTTCAAAAAAGAAAAACAACAACAACAACATATAACAATAACATCAACGTTTACACAACAACGACATCAACGTTTATACAACAACGGCATCATACCATCAAAAAAAAATATTCATTTATTATTTGATGAAGAAAATAATCGATGTAGTAAGGTTTATAACATTAATATATAAGAAAATTATTCAAAATCTTAATTTTTACTAGATTTTTAAAAACTCAAAACACCTTTTAGAAAAACTTATACTTATTCTTCAACTCAGAAAAACAATAAAGGCATACAATACTAGCATCAAAGTTTATACAACCGTGATATCAACGTTTATACAACCACGACATAACGTTTATACAGCAAAAAACAACAACGACATCATACCATCAAAAAATATTCATTTACTATTTGATGCAGAAAATCATCGTTACATTTAAATTTTATAACACTTATATTAAGGAAAATTATTCAAAATCTCAATTTTTACCAGATTCTTCAAAGCGAAATGTGTATTCCTCAACTCAAAAAGAAAAATCGCACAGGTTTTTATATCTTTTCCACACGCGGCTGTTCGTGATAAGTTTTCAGCGAGGATAAAATATCGTCTCCGAAATCTGGGAGCATAAAGGATTTTTATGTATCTGCACCTGTGCGATGGCTGAGCAGATAAAAAGGAATTCTCTATATCCTCTGACGTCCAAAACAAAAAGGATAAAATTGACTTTCTCAGCGGAAAATATTTTCGCGCTGCCCCCAACACAAAAGGAGAAAAAGTCTTCGCAGATAGAAGAAGAAAAGAGAAGAAGTATCTGTAGCGAATACACACACAGAACAAGTAAAAATACAATTTGGAGGAAACACGCTCTTCCCCAAAAGCGGATGCTTCCTCCTGGCATTTTATTTCCGCGATCGTGCTGAGACTCAGGCACGTAAATCACTATTATTGAAAGGTGACACTTTAAAAGGCGAAGATTTCAAAGGATGCTTAAAATAAAGGTTTAGAAGAAGACACGTCACATGCCTAGATGTTAAATCATTAACTTCTAGTATTGTCTTATATATTGACAAAACTCTCTTGTCATGAAATTTGTGAGACAACTAACAGAAGATTTAAGAAAATATTTGTTTTTTTAACGATGAAAAATAAAACCTGTAATTTTTTAAGATAATCCAAATAAAATTAGTGGTTAAAACATTTGAGGGAAATGATGTATTTGTTTCCATGATTGTGTTCCAGTGGCAATGTGGGCAGTATCGTACAGGGAGTCTTAGTTTCATTTATGCAGGATATATCAGTTACAGGCATTGCCTTTAGAAACAAAAAGACCACATGGATCTTTTGACAACTCTTGTTCAATTCCTTGCAGTGGCAGCCTGTTTGCATGTAGATTTTTCTAACATCGACTCCTAAATATGATGCAATTACTCCATGTCATCTCATCGTCCATCAATGGGTCATTCGTTTCACACATAAGAAGAACACAGACGTTAAAACAAAAAATATATATATTTTGTTTCAATGAAAGATTATAGTTTCGGTCTCGAACTTGCTTGCAAGTGGTAATTTAAATAATATAAGTCAGTCTTGTTAACATTATTCTATGTTGAGAAAGTATTTTTCTTGGTTTTATTCACATTTAATGCGCATGTACACCAGTTAAAATGAAGAGGTGTTTTAGGATAAATAATTATCTTTACAGTGCTTCAAGTGTAGCAGAACTTTTAGTAATGCCATTTAGATTATGAATTAAACTCTACAACACATAATGTCGTATTCAGTATTCAACATGAACAAAGCTTAATTTTATAAGAAAAACACAAAGTTTTAAAATTGGGAAAGAAAAGGAATTATTTATTTTTTAATTCAACTATAATAAAATAATTTTATTTTTAGTTTATGATATCTAGACGCAATCATTTATGCTATGCAGCCGCAAATAAAAATGTAAAAATTTCGTCGTAACTTAAATATAATCTTAAATTGGATTTTTATGATTCTTCAGTACCCTTGCAGCAATTGGGTTTAATCATAAACCCTTCACGTTTATAGACGTTTCTAATAGTCTTTCTAGATCTTAATAAATGTCAAATGTCATGGAAATGAGTGCAACATTTACATAACCGATAAAATAATGAATGGTTGTAGTGTGATAAACGAAATGGTTATCTTTTTTATTGTAAGGTTCATTTTAATCATTCTTGTTTTCTGAAGTATTTTATACTCTGAAGAAATTTCGTGTTCTATAGCAGGATTTTTTAACTTTGTTTTCTTTCAAGGATGTTTTTCCAAAGGTTATTTTGGCCAGCCTTCTCAGAATAATACTTTGATTTTTGTTTTTACATTTAAATCTGTTACATATTTTGTTAATTGCTTTTAATTTTACTGCAATGAAGTTATAATATATGTTCTTTTCTAGGCACATTAAAGAAAATAAAAACAAAATTTCAAGTAATTATACATTGCATTATAATAAATGCTTAGTTTAAATATCAGTGTGAATAAAGGGATTTTCATCTCATCCAAGGTTGAAATTTCCTATACCATACTCTATATGGGCGTTAGTAAGAAACATAATTTCGATGGTTCAGATACTTTATTGAAAACAAATCTTCGTAAATAAAATTGAAAACACAATTCAATTCATAAATTTTTAATAAACAGAAAGTTATAAATTAAAAAAAAAAAAAAAGGATTTTAAGCGCTTTTTTATCATCTGTAATTTATTTTAGATTTTTACAAAGTGATTTTATTTATTCAAAAGCAACCCGCTGTACCTAAATGGGAATAGGTGTATTTAGGTAATATTATTCAAAATATACTTTTCAACTATTTAAATACCTATAATAATTGATGTTTAGTCAAAAATATATTAAAAATATGCAATGGCAAAATTTGTAAATTTTATTAATGCTACTTTCAAATGCAAGGTTCACGATTTTATAGATTTGTACTACATAATAAAATGCAGGAAAGATTTAAATAAAAGTTCGGTCAATTTTTAAAAAAAAAAATTTTTTTTTGATGACTGTGCAAGGATACAGTTTTTCCGAATACTATCCCTAAGAGAATAAAATTTTGTTTTAAATTTCTGATTATACCAGAGTGTCTTCAATGTTCATCTTCATCGAATCTTCACCAAATTCCCAACTGTTAGTGTGAATTTACGACAGCAAAAAAACAGGAAAAATAAGACGAATATCTTACATTATGACCTTTAATTGTATTTTACAGAAATATTTGAGAGCATGCAATCTATTTGCGCAATGTCCTATAAACTAATACTGTGCCAACAATAATACTTTCGAATAATATATAATATATAAAAACAGTTTTGCGTGTAATTTGATTTCATGAAAAAACTGTACTTTTGCTATGCTTAAATACTTATTATTTTATTTAAAAATACATCATTAAGAAAGTTCTAAAATCATGTACAAGAAGAAATCCTTTTTGCACATAAAATCATGCATCAGAAGAAATCTTTTGCACATAAAATCATGCATCAGAAGAAATCTTTTGCACATAAAATCGTGCACAAGAAGAAATCTTTTTGCACATAAAATAATGCACAAGAAGAAATCTTTTTTGCACATAAAATCATGCAGCATGATGAAATATTATGAAATTGTATGAAATATTATACCTAAAAACAAAATTTTACTTCGCTGTAGAGTCTACACAAAATTTTTACAAACTAAACAGCCGTTTCACTATTTCTTATATATTTCAAATTTCAAAAATGTAACGACATTTTTTCAAAAACAATTCTTTATTATTTAAACTGGAAATAAATACAGTTTTAAACTATCGTTAAGTATAAAAGCAAATTTGAATGAGTAAGCCAAATTTGTAGTTTCCACATTAGACATTTCTTCTGTCGCAGAAAGCAAAGAAAAAAAAAGAATTATTCCTCGTATAATAGCCTCAAGCCTTGTCTTGCATAACAGAGGCTTCAGTTTCAAAAACATAAAAGTGAAATATGGAAGTCATGTATCTTTGTATTTTATTGAGCAGCCGTAACAGTAAATCGTGGATTGCCGAATTTTATAACATTTTTGCTTTTCTTCTTTTCATCTTAAATCTTTTTTTTTTTCTATTTATTATTATGCCTGCATCGTTTTATATTTATTTTATAGATTCTTTTTCCGTTTGTTTCCCTTATCGTGTGTGATTTTTTTTATTGGTTCAACATAGCATTTTTCAGAGGCTGACTGTAAAGTGATACGTATTTAGCATTTTTATCAAAAGGATTTATATATATATGTGCATGTGTGGGTGTTTGTGTGTTCCTGAAGATTTTTAATATTTTTATATTATTTATTCGATAAATACGTTATATTTTAATATTAAAGGTAAAGTTAAGAAATGAAAGTACCGTTTGGATATAAAATAAAACAAAAACTTGCAAAATTCAGCAGACTACTTCCACGTTGATTGATTATTCAATCTCAGAATCAAGTATCTTAGAGTTCGTGTTGGTTTTTCTTTAACAAAAATATTTTCGACAAAGCCCTTTTTTCTATATTTTACTTTCGTAAATTGGAAATATCAATGACTATCGTTTTATCAAAAATATTTTATTTTAAGAAATAAAGTAGAAATATCATAATATTTTTAAACGTTAAATCTTCATTTTGATTCAAAATCTTTATTTGGAAGTGAAACTTTTATTTTCTTTAGAAATTAAAATTACGTTTAATTAGCGTTTTATATTTAAGTTTTGTTCAATTCCAAGGAATGATAAAAAATATATATAATTTTTAATTAAATAATATTAATCAATTGAATAATATTTTATTCTAAGTGAATAATGTTTCATACATTTAAAGTTTTATTATTTAGCTGTACCTAATATCCAAGGTAAAATATAAAAAAATGTATGAAAAATAAAGTCCAAATGATTTTTAACTATCATATCACTAAACATTTTATCATTTACTTTTTTTAATACATGAATTTATTATAATTATAGAATATTATGCTAGTTTAATCTTGTTTTACCATTTTTATATATACTACTGAAATTTTATTTCAGTTATATGCATTGTCATTTTCATTTTATTACTATTTGTCATATTTATATAACTTTATTTTTATATTATATATCATTTATCATTTTATAATATTTATTTTAGTCATACATTGTCATTTTATTTCATACATATGAATAATTTCAGTAATTCTTTAAAGCACTATGAATAAGTAACAGTTATTTGTTTGTTTAAATTAATATATTTCGAATTTTAAATATTATAAATTCTTTTTCTAGCATTTTAAATTATTTAAAATTGCGTCAGTTATAATAAATTATGTTTTTGTTACATTAGACATTGTATTGAATGTCAATAACTGTAATAATCTGCAAGCTATAATTACATTTCATTAGATAGATATGTTTATTAACGGGGCATCAGTAGTGTGTAGAGGAATTTCATATCATCATATGAATTGTGACTTTATGGCACTGCAATTGTGATGATGTAATTACAGCTGTATATGCTTCGCAGAGCTTTCGAATGGAATGGATAACAACACATTGTCAGCACCACGATTTTCTCAATCTAGTACATTTGAAATTTTACTCTATCGTGGGGATTTGTCGAATGGGATTCAAGGTTATTTAAAATACAGTAGCTACCTGAAACTTATAAAATAGTGTGCAAATCATAAAACTTATATTACATAATTTTAATAAAAAGGCGCATTTGATTTTTTTTTTCAAATATGATTTTTTTAGCAAAAGAGTATTGTTAACAAAATCTTAAGTGAACGTCATAGTAATAAAAAGCAACAACTACATTTTTTCGCTTGAAGCATTTATAATTAGAAATATATTTTAAATGTACTGTTTAAATTATTTTTTTAAATACAAGATGAGGAAATTAATTGAAAAATATATCCTTGCTGAATTGATGTCAATAATTTTAGAAAGTATAATGCCTCCTACTCTAGATTTTCGACGTATGATATCTTTCTTTTAGAAATTTACCCATAAACTTTAGTTTCAAAGATAAAAAAAACAATAAAACTTCTTTATGAATATATTAACAATATTAATATAAAGATATATTTATTTTTTTGTTTGTTTCTTAGATCTGTATGCAAACAAGTATAGTAAATATTCTGAATAGAAAATTTCAGATAGAAAATCGCTCGCTGAGACAACACATTGGACTAAATTAATTCCTCAATACTCTCAAATTCATGGCAAAGAAAATTGCGTTCGAAGGTGCTTACCTTTTACTTTCGACTTTTGAAAGCTCTTCAATTTGTAAGAAGGAATTTTCTGTTTCACACTAGAGTTTAAGAATAAAACACAATCTGAAAAGAAAGAGCGGGAAAAAAAATGATGCTTAAGGGAGCTCTTTGCCGTACGTTGCTATAGAAACAGCCATAAAGTGGCTTTCAATTTAACGAAAGTCAGGAGGTCAGGTATCATTACCTCAATGACTGATTCTTGGCGTGCTTAAGTTGGTTCACGGCTTTATTCCCCGCTGCAGTTTTATCTTTCATAAAAGAACATTTATGAATGAAGGCAACTTTCTGCGAGTTTTAGTCAGCCTTTAGTACCACAGATAGGATCATTTGCTTTATGGTTATGCTTTTAATGGATCTCTCTCGTGCTTTTTTTCAAAGACATTTCTTATATATGTTGCAAAATTTGGAATACTTCAAAAATTCAAAAAAATTATATATTCAGAAGATAGTTATGAAATTGTTAAAATATATATTAAGTTTTGCATTAACAGATATCTACACTGAATAAAAATTAATTTTCAATATTAATTAAAGTCTGAGGAGAATTTCCTTTATTTAATGTCACATATTCAAAATTGTACAATTGAAATTTTCAAGTCGAATATATTCTATGTAAGATATTTGACTATGTTTTTACATGACTATGATTATGATTGGCTTATTTTGTTTATTGATTGTGGCGTTTTTGGCGTCCATTTATTGCCTCAACGCCATTTTGATATTTACTTGTTTATTGAATATGTTTAGATTTTAGTCAAAATATCAAGTTTCTTTTTAAACTTAAAAGTGATAATTCAAATAATTTTATATTAAATTTTATACATATTGCACAATTGTTTATCCTATTATTTTAATTTTCTTGACTATTTTTATATAAATTTCTTAATTAAACAGCAAATATTTAATCAGAATTATTTAGTTCGAAATGTATTTCCTAAAAAATTATAATTTTGTCGAACACTTTTTAAATTGAAAAAGTTGTAATTCCTATATTCGATTTTTAGAATGCATTTTATAAAAAATTGTGAAATTGTTTATTCTATTGTTTTAAAAGTCTGAGCTAAGATTTTTATAAAAAATATGCTATTAAACAAAATATTTTTTTATTTAACCTGTAATAGGAGAAGTGAAAAAGGACGGCATAACAGGGGACATGCTGTCTCACAGACCCCACATCGTTATAACTTTTTAAAAATCGTTGAGTTGAAATTTCCTTCTGATACTTCACTTAAATATTCTGTGAACTTTCAACTGTCAGAAAAAAAAATATCTTTATACATTTTAAAGAGAAGTAAAACATTTCCAAAAAACTTTTGCCTGAGCTTTAGATTTTTGTTAAAAATCATAAACTGCTGTAAATTTTATTAAGTTAGTAACAAAAAAAGCATCTATGATGTATTAATTATTGCAATTTGTTTAATTACTATGCAAGACAAATTTCAATAGGAGAAAAATCAATATAGCAGAATACAAAAATTTTGATACTATCTGAAATATCAGTATCTTATAAATTACCTGGAAGTAAACAATTAAATCCTTGTCTTCTTTAGCACAATTATTGCACCAATTTACTTGCATTCGAAATATACTGGGTTTTGGTAAGATAAGCATAAATCTGCTGTCTTTCCTTTCTTGCTTCGAAGCCACAAACGACATGTTTTCCTTGAATTCAATTTTTTGTTTCTTCTGTGTACTGCTCCACATTTCTAGGACACCGCTTCTTTTCTTTAAATCCGTTTTACCATCAGGTTCAATTCTCGATTTATTTTTAGATTTTAACTCTTGTATTTAGTAGTGGTAGGACTGCAATTCTGGCCAATACTTTTAAACACCACGGAGTTCATAACAGGGTTTGGTAACAGCCTTGGAGTAAAACTTAAGCGTTTATTGTGCTCACATCTACTAAATCTGTGGAAAAGAGCCACAGGCCAAAGCGTTGTTCTCCTGCTGAATAAATGAACAAAGCATTTTACATCTATTGCATCAGCAAAATTTTTTAATTCTGTTAAAAAATGCTATAATTGCTTTGGACTCAGAGAAATCACTATTATCTGAAGAAATTTAGAGTCTGTTGAGGGAAAATTTCACAGACAAAATCTTCTTCATAATCATCTTCTCCCTAAATCACTTCTAACTTCATCTAGAATCTTTTACAACTCTTCCACATAATGCGGATCGGATGGATTAATAAATCTTTTCGGATCAAACTTCAGAGCCAATGTGTACTAATGCTGAAAATTGTAACACTGAAAGGAAAGTGAGGTCTCATAGACAGCTCTTGAATATTGTGATGGAATTTCTACCGGAGGCACACGTCAAAACATTGTGATAATATGTTAGGTTCAAGGTCACAAAATAGGAAGCGAAAATAAAAATTTATTCAATTGGACTAAGCATGTAATAGTGGTGATGGGAGGAACATGTTGAGCCGTCTGTGAGATCGTTACGGGTTAAATTCATTTGAGTAATAAATTTTAATGAGGATACGGGTTCTTTCTTCTATTGGCAACATCAGTATATTTGTCTTATATTGCATAGTAAATGGAACTATCAACGTGTTTTAAAATTTATTTCTTTATAAATAATGTTATTATGTTATAAGAAATTAATTATTTTTAATGTTATTTTTATTTTTGTATACCAAAAATAAGAAATGGTATATAAATAAAATTTTTGGCTGGAATTAATTTTGGTTTTCTAAAAATAATTATTGCATTCTAAGAAAATGTTACGATTCTTTATATAGCAATCAATTTCATGCTTGAAATGCGATTATTTGTAGTGTTTACATAGGGCTAAGAAAAGAAAAGTGGCAGGCAAATAAGGTGATCAAAAATTTGATTCTCGTGAGTTTCCAAGTGCCTTTTCGATTTTTCTATCAAATCTCCCATCATTTTGAAGCCCACAGATTTCGTTATTCCACCGTGCTCCAATAGGGAAAAATCTGAAGTCAAGCAGAGCTATCGACAGAGCCACCCAGGAAACGAAGTGGAGAACCAAGTATCCCTGATCGAATCACTGCAACTGTAGCCGAAGTTATAAACTCTTTCTTTCGATTCGCGAGGATCCATTGTTGTTGCTTTTCATTTTCTTGGGGTTTTCTTTTTGTTTGCTTTGGAAGAATTCGTTTGGCGTAACGCTTATTGAATTTTCCGACACGGTGAATTTTGTTCTACTCCAACTGACAGCGCGTATTACAAAGGATGACGGGAAGTTGATTCCATTCCGTCAAAGTGGCATTTGATTGCGTCTTCATATTTCGTATTCCAAAAATATTTGGGGGTCGAAATTCAATTCTTTTTATGGTTATTTTAAGTATTTTTATATAACATTAGATTAAAAATTGTCAAAAAATTAATGTATTTCAAGATATATTATTATAAAAAAATCAACATATTAATACTTATTTGAAATTATATGGTTATTTTAAATTTAAGGATATATAAAAAATCGTGCACCTTTCTTAGAAATTTGAATTAAACCTAAAAAATTTCACCAAAAATAATTTAAAACACACTGTGGTTCAAAATTAAGACAATTTTTATTTTTAGTCGATTATCTTCAGAGCTACTAGATATATTTTAATAAAATTACAGGTTGGTTAAGAGATAAGCCCGTAAATTGATGATGTGTATGAGCTATTTGCATGGACTGAAATGAAAACCATACTTAGATTAATAAATGCAAAATAATTAGGGCTGATGCAAGAAAAAAATCTCCTTACAACAGTTTTCGTGCATTCATATGATTGTGGCAGCATGTGGCTACTACATAACTTAAAATACCGAACAAAAATTCATTGATAAAGATGCAATGTCCTCTTACATTTCACTGCTCTTACGGAGTAAATTCAAATTGGATATAAGCATTTTTTTATTATAGCAAGCCTTTGTCCCTGCGATAGTCAGCCACACTCCAGATAAAATAAAATTTTAGGCTCTGAATGGTTCTGGGAGATGGAAAAAGGTTTCAATTATCTTCCCTAAAGTGTCTCAGATATGCTGTACAAGGCTTACGTCTGAAGACTTGATTGAAAAATCCATCTTTCATTTTCTTGATAAATATCCTAACTTGCCAGAAATTCAACAACCAGAATAGTCCTTTGGGGATTGAGGGTTGCTGTGCATTAAAATAAAATCTGGACAAACTGCACCACTAAAAAGACAAATATAAGGAGCCAAGAAAATGGAAAAGAAATTTGTGCTCCCATCTAACATGATGTCCATCCAACTTATCAAATCTTCTTTGCCATACCGATCTCCTACTCAAATTTAGGAGGACAGGTAATGGACCGCTACTTCTCTTCAAATGAATGTATGTGGGTAATCAGTGGTTACACTGATCTGGAATGTAACAAATATAACGTTCTCCTGCTGATCTTTGGCTCAGAATTTTATGTAGGACTCAAATCTAATTGTTTTCTCCTTTGCAGTGCGCGGGATGCAAATAGTAGGCCTTTTTGCGAATAGACTTCTCATGTCCTTTGGATACAATAATATTGAAACTCAGGTTTTTGTGACTTTTTCATGAAGTTCACGACAGAGCTGAGAAAATGCTGCTACAACACTGTTATGCCCTGCCGAATTGGACAAATATCTGAATGTATACAATGTATATATACAAATGTATACGTTTACGTATTCGACTCTATATGATAGCATGTTTTGTTTAAATACGTTGATTTTGTCGAATTGAAAAAATTGATTAATTGATTTAGGTTGATTAATCAAAATTGACAAAAAATGCACATTTTTTTTAATTTTTGATTTACATACAAATTATGTTTCGTAGTCTCTAAAGCACATTATATTTAATAATAATGGAACAAACATTTACATTTTCTTCATTGTTTACATTTTATATAGGAAACTTCTATATTTATATTATTCGGGACAATAATTTATGTACGAGAATAAATTTCTGTCGTTTACTAATTGATAAAGTGAGTTGTATTTTAAAATAGCATTATAAAGAAAAAACGGATGAAAAGCAATATATTCAGCTTTCAATATATTTCTACCTGTCCAGCTACTACATCTGAGTAGATCTCTATGGCAACGGAGATATATTTCAGCATATAATAAATCTTTTACTATTCAGAAATATTCAATTCCTTAAGAATAATTTATTGCCTTTACATATTTAGTATCCTTTGTTATGTAAAATAAAATGAAATTTATGTAGAATTTTTATTAATATGTGTACGGTTTTGGAATACTTCATCAAAAATTCGTTAACTATCTTTAGACAAACAATAACTAAAATTACTTTAATGGCCATATATTAAAATGTATGGTAGTATTTAAATTACAGGTTCATTTCATGTAATCAATTAACAATTATATTCTATTAACAGTTTAAATTACAAATTTCATTGGTTTTAGTATATATTTTTAATTCGATTTTAAGTTATATGATAAATCAATTACAATTTTTCTGTTTTTTCAATTATTCTCCAATTATTATTTTTGAAAAATTAAATACGTTGAATTTAGTACATGTTTCTAAATGTTAACACAGAAGTTCTAAAGCATCCATAAGACTAGGTACCAATGCATCATTAAATTCAATTTCCGCTTCCCCATTTGCATTTAGAATTAAACCACACGTGTCAGCTTCAACGCGCAAATAATAAGCACAAAAACTTCTCATATTTCCATATTCACGAGCCAAAACCTCTCCTCATCAACGAACGAACAGATTTTCTCTTCAATCGCACCCACTATTTCGTAAAAACGCTATTCCTCTTTGTATCATTAAAGAACTTCCAACAAAAACGGATTTATTTTTCTATTATTTCTCTGTAAAGATTGTATCTGAAATCTCATTACGTATTTCCCCTCGTTTTTCTCTCTCGCACAGACAAAACGAAAGCAAAAGGTAATAAAAACATTAAAAAAAATGCCGAAAAAAACTACTGCTTTTATTTATATATATTTTTTACTCGATCGTAACCCGCTTTAAATCAACGTGGGGATCAGGGAAAACGAAAATGAAAGACATAAAAATCAAGAACAACAACAACGACAAAAAAAAAAAAAAAAAAAAAAAAAAACCAAGCCATTCAAGCAGAAAAAGACGCTCACGTTAACACACTATTTAGAAAGCTTTATCGTGAAGAGCATTCCAATATTATCAAAGTTCTAAACAAAACAAATAAATAAAATAATAGCAATAAGAAAAAAACAGTACACCGGCATCGAAAAATAAAACAACAACAAAAGGTTTCAAACCGAATCGTCTTTTCACTATTCAGTTAGGATAAGACAAGAGAAACGTTGCAGGAATGTTACGCTGGGGAGTGTTTTTAAAGTATCCTAAAAATTCGGTACAAAAACTGTTCGTGTACGTGTTTGTGGTGAACGAACAGTCTCTGGCGAGGAAAGGTATTTTAAGACGAATTATGGGACTTTGGATTTTGCCTTTAATTGAGCGTGGGATTTTTTTCTTTTTACATTGAATTTCAGTTTTTATTGTTCTTCCGGGAAGGATTATTTGTACTTATCGTAGAAAGCATTTTCTTGTCGTTATTTGTTTATTTTATCACTAATATTATGAGTGTTGATGGTTAAAACCGAAGGGGTAAAGAAAAAAGGTTGCGAGGTTTTCCTATGTTTTTCATAGTTATTTTTTTCATTTAGTTAAATAGCGTTATTAAGATCGGAATTAATGTAATTTAGTTCTTATAAATGATGATTTTTATTGAATTCTGCAATGTTTTGAATTTATAAAAATATAAATTGATATCGAGTTGTCTCGGCAACATATTTCGTTTTAATTTTCCTGTCCAAAATACAGCAACCTGATTGTCAATTGTCTAGCGCTCAGCTTACAGGCTTCAAGCCCGTATCTTAGGCTGTAGCATGGATGTTTGTTATTAGTTTGGAATCTACGTTACCTGTAGGTTCCTGTCTAATTAAATTAGACTGTGCAAAAAATTTCATAGTGCGACGACAACCAAACCAAACCAAACCAATATAAATCTAAAAATTAATTCTAAAACATTCATAAAACTAGGCACAAATAAAACATTAAATCCAATTTCATCTTCGACATTTGCATTTAGAATTAAGACGCGCGTGTCAATTTCAACGCGCAAATAACAAGCCTAAACGTTCTCATATTTCCATATTCACGAGCCCAAACCTCTCCTTATCATCGAACGACCGATTTTCTCTCAAATAACACCAGCCGCACCCACTATTTCGAAACACTCCATTCCTCTCTGTATCATTAAGATATTTCCAACAAAGCTCAAAGTAAAGCTCAAACGGATTTATTTCTCTATTATTTCCCTTTAAAGATTGCATCTGAAATCTCATTACGTATTTCCCCTCGTTTTTCTCTCGCACAGACATACGAACGCAAAAAGGAATAAAAACATTAAAAGAAAAAAAAATCTGGAAAAAAACTTCTTTTATTTGTGTTTTACCCACCTACCGCTCTCGATCTTAACCCATTTTAAATCAACGTGGGGATCAGGGAAAATGAAAGACATAAAAATCAAGAACAACAACAACAAAAAAAAAAAAAAAAAAAAAAAAAAAAATCAGCCACTCTCAAGCATAAAATGACGCTCACGTTAACACACTATTTAGAAAGCTTTATTGTGAAGAGCATTCCAATAGTATCAAAGACAATACATCATTAAATCTAGTTTTTCTTCCCCATTTGCATTTAGAATTAAAACACATGTGTCAGCTTCAACGCGCAAATAATAAGCCAAAACATTCTCATGGTTCAATATTCAGGAACCGAAACCTCTCCTCACCATCGAACGACCGATTTTCTCTTCAATAACAACAGCCGCACCCACTGTTTCGAAAACGCTATTCCTCTTTGTATCATTAAGGTACTTCCAACAAAGCTCAAAGTAAAAGCACAAGCGGATTTATTTTTCTATTATTTCTCTTTAAAGATTGCATCCGAAATCTCATTACGTATTTCCCTTTTTGCTCTCTGGCACAGACAAACGAAAGCAAAAAGTAATAAAAACATTAAAAAAAAAAAAATCTGAAAAACAAACTACTTCTTTTATTTTACCCCTAAGGATCTCGATCGTAACCCGTTTTAAATCAACGTGGAGTTCAGGGAGAACAAAAATGAAATATTAAGAACAACAACAACAAAAAAAAAAAAAAAACTACAAAACCAGACATTTAAGCTGAAAATGACGCTCACGTTAACACATTAATTGAGCATGTTATTTAGAAAGCTTTATCGTGAAGAGCATTCCAATATTATCAAAGATCTAAACAAATAAATAAAATAATACGAATCACAAAAACAGTACACCGGCATTAAAAAGTTAAAAAAAAAACAACAACAAAAGGTTTCGAACCAAATCGTCTTTTCACTATTCAGTTAGGATAAGACGAGAGAAAACGTTGGAAGAATGTTACGCTGGGGAGTGTTTTTAAAGTATCCTAAAACTCAGTGCAAAAATTGTTCGTTTACGTGTTTGTGGTGAGCGAACAGTCTCTGGCGAGGAAAGGTGTATTTTAAGATGAATTATGGGACTTTGGATTTTGGCTTTAATTGAGCATGTGATTTTTTTTTACAATGAATTTCAGTTGTTATTGTTCTTTGGGGACGGATTATTTGTACTTATCTTAGAAAGCATTTTCTAGTTGTCATTTATTTATTTTATCACTATTATTATGGGTGTGGGATGGTTAAACCCGAAAGGGTAAAAATAGAAGGCTACGAGGATTTCATATGTTTTTGATCGTTATTTTTTCATTTAGTTAAATAGCGATATTCAGATCAGCAATATTGAAATTTATTTCTTATAAACATTTATTTTTAATGAGTTTTTCATTGTTTTGAATTTATAAAAATATATATTGGTATTGAGTTGTTTCGATAAAATATTTCGTTTTAATTTTCCTTTCCAAAATGCAGTGGATCATGGCCAAATGGCTAGAGTTCTGGCCTACAGACTTCAGGTTCGAATCGTGGCCTGGGCATGGGTGTTTGTTAATGGTTTGGAATCCCTATTAACTGTATGCCCCGGTATAATTAGCACTAGAATGTGCAAAAAATGACCGTAGAGCGACGACAAGCCAAACCAATCTAAACTTAAAACGTAAAACTAGGTACCAATACATCATTAAATCCAATTTTCGCTTAAACATTTACATTTAGAATTATAATACGCGTGTCAGCATCAACTCGCAAATAATAAGCCAAAACCTTCTCATATTTCCATATTCACGAGTCACAACCTCTCCTCATCATCGAATGAACCGATTTTCTCTTCAATAACAACAGCCACACACACTACTTCGAAAAACGCTATTCCTCTTTGTATCATTAAGGTACTTCCAACAAAGTAAAAGCACAAACGGATTTATTTTTTTATTATTTCTCTTTAAAGATTGCATCTGAAATCTCGTTACAATTTTCCCCCTCGTTTCTCTCTCTAGCACAGACAAACGGAAGCAAAAGGTAATAAAAACATTTTTAAAAAAATTTCGAAAAAAATTCTGCTTTTATTTATTTTTTTTTAGCCTCCCTAAGACTCTCGATCGTAACCCGCTTTAAATCAAAGTGAAGTTCAGGGTAAATGAAAGACATAAAAATCAAAAACAACAACAACAAAAAAATCCCAGCCATTCAAGCAGAAAATGACGCTCACGTTAACACACTATTTAGAAAGCTTTATCGTGAAGAGCATTCCAATATTATCAAAGATCTAAGCAAAATAAATAAATAAACTAATAGGAATAAGAAAAAACGCTACACCGGCATCGAAAAACAAAAACAACAACAAAAGGTTTCAAACCGAATCGTCTTTTCACCATTCAGTTAGGATAAGGCGAGAGAAACATTGGAGGAATGTTACACTAGGGAGTTTTTAAAGTATCCTAAAACTCGGTACAAAAATTGTTCGTGTACGTGTTTGTGGTGAATGAACAGTCTCTGGCGAGGAAAGGTATTTTAAGACGAATTATGGGACTTTGATTTTGCCTTTAATTGAGCGTGTGATTTTTTTTTTTTTACATTGAATTTCAGTCGTTATTGTTCTTCAGGGAAGGATTATTTGCACTTATCTTAGAAAGCATTTCCTTGTTATTTATTTATTTTATTAGTATTATTATAGTTGTTGATGGTTGAACCCAAAGGGGTAAAGGTAAAAGTTCGCGAAGTTTATGATCGTTATTTTTTCAGTTAGTAAAATAGCAATATTTGGATCAACAATTATGCAATTTATTTCTTATAATCATTGCTTTTTATTGAATTTTGCAATGTTTTGAACTTATCAAACTATATATTGAGTTGCTACGTTATCATGTGTTGTTTTTTAATTTTCCTCTCTAAAATACAGCGGCATGATGGCCTACTAGGCTAGAGCTCTGGTCTTTGGTACCACAGACTTCAGATTCCAATGCTGGTGCTATCTTGGATGTTTGTTAATATTTCGGAACCCACGTTAAACTGTAGGTCAAAGTCTAATTAGCCTAATGTGTGTATAAAATGATCTTAGAGCTATGAAAAACCAAAACAATACAATTTAGTTCTAATAAATGTTGATTTTTTATTGAAGTTTACAATGTTTTGAATTTATTAAATTACATAATGAAAAAGAGTTTTTAAGATAACATATTTCGTTTTAATTTTCTTCTCCAAAATGCAGCGATTAGATGTTCAATTGGCTAGCGTTATTGCCTTTAGTACCACGGGCTTTAAGTTCTATTTCTGGCGGAGGCAGTATGGTTGCGAGTTCTTATAAACTTGTTTTTTAATGAATTTTGCGATGCTTTGAATTTATAAAAATATATATATTGATATTGAGTTGTCTCGGCAACATTTCATTTTACTTTTCCTCTCCAGAATGCAGTTTCTTGTTTTCCAATTGGCTAACGGTCTGGCCTGCAGGCTTCAAGTTCGAATCTTTTCTAGCGGCATGGATGTTTGTTAGTGGTTTGGAATTGACTTTTATTGTAGGTCCCGGTCTAACTAGTCGATAGTGTGCAAAAAAAACTTTACAGCGACGACAAGCCAAACCAATCTAAATTTAAATCGAAATTCTAACACATGCATAAACTAGGAACCAATACATCATTAAATCCAATTTTCGCTTCTCCATTTGCTTTTTGAAATAAAACGCGCGTGTCAGCTTCAATGCGCAAATAGTAAGCCAAAATATTCTCATATTTCCATATTCACGAGCCAAAACCTCTCCTCATCATCGAACGGACCGATTTTCTCTTCAATAACAACAGCCGCACCCACTGTTTCGAAAAACGCTATTCCTCTTTGTATCATTAAGGTACTTCAAACAAAGCTCAAAGTAAAAGCACAAACTTTTCTATTTAATTCTCTTCGAAGATTGCATCTGAAATCTCATTACGTATTTCCTTCGTTTTTCTCTCTCGCACAGACAAACGAAAGCAAAAGGTAATAAAAAACATCATGAAAAAACTGGAAATAAAAACTTCTTTTATTTTATTTTTTTCCCTCCTAAGGCTCTCGATCATGACCCGCTTTAAATCAACGTGGAGATCAGGAAAACGAAAATGAAAGACATAAAAAATCAAGAATAACAACAATAACAAACCAGCCATTCAAGCAGAAAATGGCGCTCACGTTAACACACTATTTAGAAAGCTTTATCGTGAAGAGTATTCCAATATTAACAAAGATCTAAACAAAACAAATAAATAAAATAATAGGAATAAAAAAGCAGTACACCGGCATCGAAAAATAAAATAACAACCGCAAAATTTTAAACCGAATCGTCCTTTCGCTATTCAGTTAGGATAAAACGAGAGAAACGTTGGAGGAATGTTACGCTAGGGAATGTTTTTAAAAGTATCCTAAAACTCGCACAAAAATTGTTCGTGTACGTGTTTGTGGTGATCGAACAGTCTCTGGCGAGGTAAGGTATTTTAAGGCTTTTAAGACGAATTATGGGACTTTGGATTTTGGCTTTAATTGACCGTGTGATTTTTTTTACATTGTATATTAGTCGTTATTGTTCTTCGGGGAAGGATTATTTGTACTTATCTTAGAAAGCATTTTCTTGTTATTTATTTATTTTATTACTATTGTTATGGGTGTTGATGGCTAAACCCAAAGGGGTAAAGATAAAGGCCACGAATTTTGATAGTTATTTCTCCATTTAGTTAAATAGCGATATTAAGGTCGGAAATAACACAATTCAGTTCATATAAGCATTGGTTTATAATGTGTTTTGCGATGTTTTGAATTTATAAAAATGTAAATTCATATCGAGTTATTTTGGCAAAATATTTCGTTTTATCTTTCCTCTCCAAAATGCAATGGACTGATGGCAAATTGGCTAGCGCTTCGGCCTACAGGCTTCTGGACCGACTCTTGGCTTGTGGCATGGATGTTTGTTAGTGGTGGTTCAGAATCCCCGTTAAACGATAGGTCCTGGTCTGATTGGCCTAGAGTGTGCAAAAAAAAACCGTACACCGACGACAAGCCAAACCAGTCTAAATCTAAAAGGTAATTCTAAAATATTCATAAAACTAGGTACCAATACATCATTAAATCCAATTTTCGCTTCTCCATTTACATTTAAAATTAACACACGCGTGACAGCTCTAATGCGCAAATAATAAGCCAGAACATTCTCATATTTCCATATTCACGAACCAAAAAAAAAAAAAAAAATCTACAAAGAAAAAAACCTTCTACTTTTTTTTTTTAAACCCTCCTAAGGCTCTCGATCATAACCCGCTTTAAATCAACGTGGAGTTCAGGGAGAACAAAAATGAAACACATAAAAATCAAGAATAACTAAAAAAAAAAACCAAAAAAATCCCAGCCATTCAAGCAGAAAATGGACGCTCACGTTAACACACTATTTAGAAAGCTTTATCGTGAAGAGCATTCCAATATTATCAAAGATCTAAACAAAACAAATAAATGAAATGATAGGAATAAGAAAAAACAGTACACCGGCATCGAAAAATAAAACAACAATAAAGGTTTCAAACCGAATCGTCTTTTCACTATTCAGTTAGGATAAGACGAGGGAAACGTTGGAGGAATGTTACGCTAGGGAGTGTTTTTAAAGTATCCTCAAAACTCGGTACAAAAAATTGTTCGTGTACGTGAACGAACAGTCTCTGGCGAGGAAAGGTATTTTTAAGACGAATTATGGAACTTTGGATTTTACCTTTAATTGAGCGTGAGATTTTTTTTTTTTACATTGAATTTCTGTTGTTACTGTTCTTCAGGGAAAGATTATTTGTACTTATTTTAGAAAGCATTTTCTTGTTGTTATTTATTGATTTTATCCCTATTAATATGGGTGTCGATGGCTAAAACCCAAGGGGTAAAGATAAAAGGTTACGAAGTTTTCCTGTATTTTTGATCGTTATTTTTTTCATTTAGTTAAATAGTGTTATTAGGATCATCTATAATGCAATTTAGTTCTATTAAGCATTGCTTTTTAATGAGTTTTGAGAAGTTTTGAATTTATAAATATATATATTAATATTGAGTTCTCTTAGCAACATTTCGTTTTAATTTTTCTCTCCAAATGCAATAGCCTGATGGCCAATTGGCTAACGCTATGGCCTGCATGATTCAGGCTCGAATCTTGGCCTGTTTCATAGTGTTTATTAGTAGTTTGTAATCTACGTTACAGTTTATGTTCTAGGTCTAATTAACCTAGATAGTACACAAAATTATATTAGAGCGACGGCCAGACAAACCAATCTAAATCTAAAACTTAATTTTAAAACATTCATAAAATAAGGTATCAATACATCATTAAATCCAATTTGTTCTTCGCCATTTGCATTTAGAATTAAAACGCGAGATCAACTTCAACACGCAAATAATCTGCCAAAACATTCTCATATTTCCATATTCACGAGCCAAAACCTCTGCTCATCATCGAACGAACCGACTTTCTCTTCAATAACAACAGACGCACCCACTATTTCGAAAAACGCTATTGCTCTTTGTATCGTTAAGGTACTTCCAACAAAACACAAAGTAAAAGCACAAAGCGGATTTATTTTTCTATTATTTCTCTTTAAAGATTGCATCTAAAATCTCATTACGTATTTCCCCTCGTTTTTCTCTCTCGCACAGAGAAAAGGAAGCAAAAGGTAATAAAAACATTAAAAAATCTAGAAAAAAAAAAGGCTCTGCTTTTATTTTATTTTTTTATTTTTATCTCCCTAAGGTAAGCCGCTTTAAATCAATGTGGAGTTCAGGGTAAATAAAAGACATAAAAATCAAAAACAACAACAAAAAAACAAAATCCCAGCCATTCAAGCAGAAAATGACGCTCACGTTAACACACTATTTAGAAAACTTTATCGTGAAGAGCCTTCCAATATTATCAAAGATCTAAACAAAGCAAATAAATAAAATAATAGGAATAAGAAAATACAGTGCACCGGCATCGAAAAATAAAAACAAAAACCACAAAAGATTTCAAACCGAATCGTCTTTTTCACTACTCAGTTAGGATAAGACGAGAAAAACGTTGGAGGAATGTTACGCTAGGGAGTGTTTTTAAAGGATCCTAAAACTCGGTACAAAAATTGTTCGTGTACGTGTTTGTGGTGAAAGAAGAGTCTCTGGCGAGGAAAGGTATCTTAAGACTTTTAAGACGAATTATGGGACTTTGGATTTTGCCTTTAATTGAGCGTGTGATTTTTTTTACATTGAATTTCAGTCGCTATTGTTCTTTAGGGAAGTATTATTTGTTCTTATCTTAGAAGCATTTTCTTGTTATTTATTTATTTTATCAGTATTAATATGGGTGTTGATGGTTAAAACCCAAGAGGTAAAGATAAAAGGTTATGAGGCTTTCCTATGTTTTTGATCGTTATTTTTTCATTTAGATAAATAGCGATATTAAGATCAGTAGTTTTTTTTTAATGAGTTTTGCGATATGTTGAATTTATAAATATATATATTAATAATGAGTTGTTTCGGCAACATTTCGGTTTAATTTTCCTCTCCACAATGCGGTGTCATGATGGGCAATTGGCTAGCACTCTGTCCTACAGGCTTCAGGCTCGAATCTTTTCCTGTGCCATGGATGTTTGTTAGTGTTTACGAATCCACATTAATTGTAGGCCTTTGTATAATTAGAATAGAATGTGCAAAAATGATCGTAGAGCGACGACAAGCCAAACCAACCTAAATCTAAAACATTCATGAAACTAAGTTACAATACATCATTAAATCAAATTTTCGCTCCCTCATTTGCATTTAGAATTAAAACACGAGTGTCAGCTTCAACGTGCAAATAATAAGAGAAACATTCTCATATTTCCATATTCCCGAGTCAAAACTTCTCCTCATCATCGAACGACCGATTTTCTCTTCAATAACAACAGCAGCCGCACCCACTATTTCGAAAAACGCTATTCCTCTTGGTATCATTAAATTACTTAAAACAAAAGGATTTATTTTCTATTATTTCTTTTCAAAGATTGCAGCTGAAATCTCATTACGTATTTCCCCTCGTTTTTCTCTCTCGCAGAGACAAACGAAAGCAAAACTAATAAAAACGTTAAAAAAAAAATCAAAGAAAAAACTTTTTTATATTTTATTTTTTTTTTACCCTCCAAAGGCTCTCGACCGTAACCCGCTTTAAATCAACGTGGAGATCAGGAAAACGAAAACGAAAGACATAAAAATCAAGAACAACACCAGAAAACCCACCTATTCAAGCAGAAAATGACGCTCACGTTAACACACTATTTAGAAAGCTTTATCGTGAATAACATTCCAATATTATCAAAGATCTAAACAAAGCAAATAAATAAAATAACAGGACTAAGAAAAAACAGTACACCGGCATCGAAAAATAAAACAACACAACCAAATGTTTCAAACCGAATCGTCTTTTCACTATTCAGTTAGGATAAGACGAGAGAAACGTTGGAGGAATGTTACGCTGGGGAGTGTTTTTAAAGGATCCTAAAACTCGGTACAAAAATTGTTCTTGTACGTGTTTGTGATGAACGAAGAGTCTCTGGCGAGGAAAGGTATTTTAAGACTTTTAAGACGAAATCTGGGACTATGGATTTTTGCCTTTAATTGAGCGTGCGACTTTTTTTACATTGAATTTCAGTCGTTATTATTCTTCAGGGAAGTATTATTAGTACTTATCTTAGAAAACATTTTGTAGTTGTTATTTATTTCATTGATCACTATTATTATGGGTGTTGTTGGTTAAACCCGAAGAGGTAAAGATAAAAGGTTGCGAGGTTTTCCTATGTTTTTGATCGTTATTGTTTCATTTTGTTAAATAGCGATATTAAGATCATAAATAATGCAATTTAGTTCTTATAAACGCTGCTTTTTATTGAATTTTACAATGTTTTGAATTTATCAATATATATATTGATATTAATTTGTTTCTACAACATATTTTTCGTTTTAATTTCCCTTTCCGAAATGTAGCGACCTGATGGCCAATTGGCTAGAGCTTTCTTCTTTGGTACCACAGGCTTTTGGTTCTAATCCTAAGGTCATGGATGTTTGTTAGTGGTTCGGAATCCACGATAAATTGTAGGTTCCGGTCTAATTAGCTTAAAGTGATTAGTGTACTATTAAATGGAAGTTGTTATTAAATTAAATTTATTTATTTATTTATATTTTTCAATAAATATTTCTAAAAGCTAAAGAAAATATTTGAAGTATTTATTTGTATTTAGACACCATGTATTGTGAAAATAATTTTCCATGCGTACTTTCATTAGTTAAACAAAAACACTATTTATGTTAACAATTTCAAACAAAACGAATTTAAAAAGGCAGTAGTTTTCATCTGTTAAATAATTTTTTTGTCTGTGGAATTAAACAATTAATACACTGTAAAAATAAAATTATTTAAACTTATTTCAATGTCTACAGAGAAGTTTTTTCTCAAATCTAAATGTATATTGATAAAGATGAAACATTTAATTGACTAGTATTTTATTAAAGAATAAAATTCATTATAAAATTAAGAAAATGAATTAAATTCTGAATCCATTCTAACAAATTTCATAAAACATATCCATATTCAGTTCCTTGATTAAAATATATTTCAGAATGAAACAAAACAGCTGATTTATAGAACAGTGCTACTAAATAAAAACGTTTAAAATATGAGGGCATAATTCTTCCTTAAATATATATTTTAATAATAAAGCTCGTTTAATTTCTTTACCTTGTTACATAATTCTTTGAGTTAAAAGAAAAATCATTTTTGCATTATTCATTTTTCTCCTTTTTCTGATATTTTTTTTTTTTTTTGTTCTGTACCGTCTTCATTTCTAGAGACACAGCCTTCGTGTGTTGGTAAATTATGGTTATTTTTATAGTTTCGTGATGGAGATGGAAAAGAAGAAATAAAGAATGTATCAAGTTGCAGGGAAATAAAATGTAACCTGAGGAAAAGAATTGATTTTCCTTTTATCTTGTTCAAATTTTTTTTTATCTCTAAGCAGAGTGTGTTAACTTAATTAGTAATGAACAGTCAATATAACATTTACCTTTCCATGATATAAGAAACTTAATATATTTAATTTAATACAAAATAATGCATTTTCTTTAGTAGCAAAAAAAATCTAGTTGGTTGGTTCGTTATCACGAATAAAGAAGTAAATACATTAAAAAATAAAAAAATTAGTTTATTTCGTATAAAATAAGTAGTGAAATATTCAACGAGAATATATAAAATAATTAGTGAAATATTCAAAAATATTAAACATTCAACGATAATAGTATATACCAATTATAAGATTGTTCTAATAAATAATCAAAAGAATACCCTTTTTTATTGAGTTTAAAAAATTACAGAAAAATAGGACAGAATTATTATTATATGTGATAGTTATTTTCACGATATTAGTTAATTAATTAGTTAATTTGCACTTGGCATTAAGAAAATTATTTAATTTTTCTTTTCTCTATTAAATTAAAATATTTTTTGAAGAATATCCTAACTATATTTTTTTTTTATATTTTTTTCTTGATCATTGCGAATATATATACTACTAAGTTGATAGTCAAAGATCAACATTCCACCAAAAATAAATTGCATAATTATGTGAAATATGTAAAAAGCTTCTATTGTTACAAATTAAGAAAAAAATGTTAAAAAAATGTTACTTATTACGAAAAACCATTTAAAATATGAGAACATAATTTTCCTTAAATATATATTTTAATATAAAGAGATGTTTATAATTTCTTTACATTTGATACATAATTCTTCGAGTTAAAAAAAAATCATTTTTGCATTATTCATTTTTCTCTTTTCTGATATTTTTTTTGTTCTGTACCGTCTTCATTTCTAGAGACAAAGCGTTCGCGTGTGTTGGTAAATTATGGTTATTTTTATAATTTCGTGATAGGAGATGGAAAAGAAGAAATAAAGAATGTATCGCGTTGCTGGGGAAATAAATGTAACCCGAGGAAAAAAAAGAATTGGTTTTTTTTTTTATTTTGTTCATTTTTTTTTTATCTCTAAGCAGAAAGTGTTAACTTAATTAGTAATGAACAGTCAATATAACATTTACCTTTCCATGATCCAAGAAACTTAATAATGTTAGATAACTATTGTTAATTTAATACAAATAATGCATTTTTCCTTAGTAGCAAAAAAAATCTAGTTAGTGGGTTCGTTATTTGGAATAAAGAAGTAAATACATAAAAAAATAGTTTAGTTCGTATAAAATAAGTAGCGAAATATTCAACGAAATTATGTAGTATCACTAATTAAAAAACTCGAAAGAAATCCATACAGAATTGTAGAAAATGTGACAAATCTACTTGAATTATTATTATATCAAATGCTTATTTTCGCGACTCTATCTAGTTAATTTGCTTTGACGTTAAAATTATTTAATTTTCCTTTCCTCTATTAAATTAAAATGTTAGAAGAATACCCAAACTAATCATTATATTTTTGATTATATTTTTCTTGAGCATTTCGAATATAAATATTTAAGTTGATAATAAAGATCAACATTCTATCAAAATAAATGCGAAATTTATATAAAGTGCTTATTGTTACAAACTGCTAAAAAACTTACTTATTCCAAAAAGCATTTAAAATATGAGAGCGTAATTCTTCCGTAAATATATATTTTTAATAATAAAGCTCGCTTAATTTTATGCCTTTGTTACATAATTCGATGAGTTAAAAGGAAAATCTTTTTTTGCATTATAATCATTTTCTCGCCATTCTTATTCGATCCATTGTTTGTTTACAAAAAACTACTCAAAATATAATCCATATAGTCTAGAGGTTATATGCATCCTCCAGACTATATGGATTATATTTTTATATTCATATAAGAAAATTTAATTAAAATCCTTTCATAAAAACAGCAGTTTCGTACAATAGTTCAGTAATTTAATCTTTATATTTTTTAACTCTCATCTCTTAGTATTACGATATTGGTCCTGAAGATTAAGAAATAATGTTTAATAGCAAACTTTTAAGCTAAATTGCATCGCACTTCTACATAGTAGTATGTAAAAAATCCGGAACATCCCCCCTTATCTGTCAAGGACAATGCTAGGCAGTCTCTCACAATTCGCCACCGTGTCTAGATATTTTTATAATGTAAGCAAGGAGTGTAACCAGAAAGAATTGATTGGGTCGACTCACGTATCACTCAACCGTATGATTGTAACATCTCGACCTATACTGGGCCTATAATGGCTTCAAGAAGAGGGTCACTTTCAAGTTCATGGGAACACATTAATTTTTATTTACAAACATTATATATATATATATATATATATATACATATACAAAACTTTTATTTACAAAGAAATAAAATATAAAGATACGAATTAGATTCCCAATTGCAGCTCACTTCAAGGTCGGAGATTTTTGAAACGGCGTGAAACACGAAATCACAAAGGGCTCACTTTGTAAACAGGCGGAATCTCCGGCTTATTCAATCACTTTCAGAAAAAGAGAGAATAAAAGCACTTCTTGTAGACTCGTCTCAAAACACTCTTTTTCTTCCGTCTCCAAAAAACCTTCCTTTAAAAACTCCTTCAAGGAGGAGTCAGCTTCTTACCGCACTTTCTTGTAGTGGACACTTACTCAGCATCTGTCTATCACCAATCACCTTCAGCAACTCATCCACGCAGACCATATTCCATCTGTAATAGTTTCGACCTGTGCTGGTCGAACAGACAATCGCTAATTCCATGATGTCTCACATTATCCACTGACACTGATTATCTACTATCCTATATGAATGACAGGTTGTTCTCATTAGAACAAAAGATTAATTGTATGTAATATAAATATTCATGATATTGCTTATCTGCTGTCAGATTTGAATGATAAGTTATTATTATGCACTTATTAAAGAATGTATGTTTTTTTTCAAAGGAACATAAATGTTATATCTCTTCCCGTTTAAAAAATGCTACAAGATAAAAGAAAGAAATAAGTTCCAGCATAAAATTCCTTCGTTATTATGAATTTCAGAAATATTTAATAAAACTTCTTGAAATCAAAATATCCATTATTAAAATTAATTTCATTTTAGAATTATAAAAAAATTTAAATGTTAGTATGATTTAATTGGTTGAGGATTCATACCTAAACAATTGTTTATGTTATATTTTAAATTCAGATACCATTGAAAATAAACCTCTTACAAATGAAGATAAAAACATAATAAAATAAAAATAATGGTATAGCATAATTTATCATAAAATAAGTTCAGCGGGAAAAACTAGAAATCGTAGCTAAAATCTCAAATTATTTTCTAAGAGAAAGATAATTAATTAATAATGTGACAACTCAGTTTTTATTTAATCATTGTAGCATTTTTATATGTAATGTTTTTCTAAAAAACACAATAGCATAAAACAAAAAATAAAAACATGCGAGAATTCATGATAACAAAATGTCAAAAATTTGTTTTTTGTAAAAAAAAAAAAAAAAAAAAAAAAAACCTTTTTTGATTTATGCAAAACATTAGTTTTCACAATGATAGTCCTACTTATGTCTGGAGACAAAGAAAAATATTAATTTATGACTAATTTGTTTCATTTCTCGCGACAAATGTTTGTCAAATTACCGCGACAATTGTTCATTTTTTTTATAATGAATTGATATCTTATAACGTTGGAATTATTCTAAATGGTTTACGTGGCAACATCATAAATACAATTGTATTATTTAGTTTTGCGTATGCCATTCTTATATCCTTATATATTATGCCATTCTAATAATAAAATGGATAATAAATACTTTTTAAATAAAAAATTCTTTTGTAAATAATATTATGAGTTAGCCTGATTGATTGATGAAATATTATCTATCTGATAATGTGAAAATTTTGCTTTAAATTTATTTTTTATGTTCGTATGAATTTAATTTCATGATTATTGTAACATATAAAGCTCATTCGAAACAGAGATCTGTTTGTCTGAATCATTTCAGCTGAAAACAATTTCATGAAAACAAAATTCATATTATTTTAAAAAAAACGTCAAGTACGTAAGGTTTTTCATGATTACAGTTCCTCTCATATCAGTTATTATAATAAATTTATGATACATTTATTTCAATGGTAGGCTACAATAAGCAATAAAATAAAAAGAACACAAGGAATATAAAAACACCAACAACAACAACGAGAAACGAAAGGAATCGCATAGCGACATGTTTAACCTATTAACCTCTCAGTAACGACCATACACAGTAGAGGAAACAAGTGCAGGGCAGGCAGGAAGGTGGGTTGAATCCATGTCCTCTCCCTAAATTGCAGAGCATGCATTTGGGCTTTGCAAATATTCTCATTCGGAAAAGGTGATTGGCCAAACAATCATGGCCCGTCAGGAGTCTGAAAAGGGCAACTGCTTTAAACTGGGCCAATCAAAATAAAGTTAAACCAGGTTTTAGATGAGTTGCCTTCACGGAAATTATCAAATAGAGTGTTTCAGAAAAAGTCTCGGATCATCAGTTTCATCGAGTGAAAAAAGATGTCTTTACAAAAAGTTTGGGTGATGGTTGTTCTTTTCTGCAAGTTCTTGTTCTTTTCTCTCCTTATCCAAATCTACGATGTACATATATTTAAAAAGTTGAAAATAAAAACATGAATTCAGACTTGCGACTATTAAAAGAAGCTTTAATTATGACAAGGTATTAGCATTTAAATAATGACTGTATATTATTATAAATAGATAGAATTAACATTAAAAAGATGAAGAATACTTTAATAGTTCATCATAATGTAATACATAAATTGAAACAATACATTACGACTGTCAGAAAAATTTTTCTTATATAGTATCCCACAAAGTGAAAATGTAGGTTAAAAGGCTTTAGCTAAAACAAAAAATTTTTTATGTGAATAAAATATAATTTTTGCAGCTTTTTAACAAACGAATCATCACAAAACATGAAAAATGTGAGTCCAAACTATACACTTTGGATGTTGCATTTGCTTATTTATAAATGCACATTTATTTTGTGTTGCTAATTTATAGATACTTTCATTTTATTCATTTATGCTAGTGTCAAGGTTGTATGTCAAATTGGGTAGCTTGAAAGAGGAGCAAGGTTGTGTCAAACTGACAATTTCATGCATATTAATAACTTGTATACAGTTAAATTAATAACTAGTTATTTTTTTGTAACTCATTAATCTGTTAGCTATGTTTTTTAAATGGGTTATACCACTTCAATTATTGTCATTACCTAATATGGTAAGGGCGGGGCAATGCTTTTTTAGATGAGTTTTCAAGGACCTTATGTTTGCGTATTGTACAGAATAAAACCTGGAAATTTTGATCAGATATTCCAATCTAACTGTTGACGTAATATATTCTATAAAAAGTTTTCTGAAACTATATTTTTAAAGTACTGATAGTAATGCACCCTACTGACTGAATAATGAGATATTATAATACTTTCTCTCACACAAGGCCTGGATGCTGTAAAGTTATTCAAGAAAGACCCCTACCTGAAAAGACTGTACTAACTCTACTTCTTCATAGAGAATAATGTTAAACCACTCAGTAATTTATTCCATAAATTTATCGACGCATTGGAAGATATCTTTGGGGCAAATGCTGATAAAACAAGTGATTCTAAATTTTTTCTGCAAACGTATCGAATAAAGAAAACTTTGACCAAAAAAAAAAAAAAAAAAAGAAAATAGAGTCCCGAAATGGATTAGTCTATAACATTGAAAAAAAACTGTAGTGTTGATAAATTCGCCATGAATATTCTTACCGGAAAGTGCAACAGCTCACCGTTATTGAAAAATATGTTTCATTAATCATTAATAATAATCGAAATGTATAAACAAAATCTCCGCGTATACAAATATGTTACATAATTGGACACTTTTAGGGCTCTATCATACAATATTATTAATTGGCATAAATACAATAAATAAACTTTGACGATAATAGATTAAATGAAATTTTAACCACTCAAAACCAAAAGTTATATATTGTTATTAAATAAGAGAAAAAATTATAAACCTTCTTTAAGGGAAATTTATTTTTTCATTGTAATACATTTACATATTATTCATATGTTTCTACATATTACTATTCAAATGTGTTTTTCCCTGCTTCTAGTGCAAATGATCAATTTGTCGATAATCTACAGCTTGTTTTTGAGTATTTTAATTAATTTATTGTGTATAGAACACAAAATATTTTATGAAGAATTCTATTTCTAATAAATATTTTAATTTTTTTTTTAATTAGTGGGGTTGTTTTTATTGTGTAAGAAATGAAAACATATACTTATTGTATGACTGGTTTAAATTAATATTAATCTACAAAAATAATAAATTTTCCAAAATAATTTTAGCCATAAAATCTAAATTTATCACAAAATAACATTTAAAATAAATAAATTAGACTTAAATTAATCTTACTGCAGAAAAATATAACGACATTATAAAATCTTAAAATAGTGGAAATATTTCATAAGAATATTTCAAATGCTTGATCTAAATTACCAAGATATAGCAGATACCGAAATTCTTCAAAACTAATGATAATACACAGTAAATAAGGTGTCATGCAAATTATTGCAACCAAACTAAGTAAATGAAACAACAATATTATCTCTTTTAATATAAATTTAGTGTTCTTTATTTAGTATGGCTGATAAACTTTTGCATAACTCTCTGCAATAGAGGCATCAAAGATGAGTTCAGAAAGGGAGTAACTTGAACAGGTGTTAAACATTAGTTAGAAATGGTTCAATTGTTAAAGCTAGAAACAAAAAGGCTATGTTTTAAACTTAAGAATTTATCTTTTTGATACTCTTTGAAACTAGAATGAAATTCTTGAGTTAATACAGCGTTTTTTTATCTTTTAAGAGATGATTCGACTAACTCAGTAATGTGCGGTAGAATTTCCAAAAATCTTGGTTATTGTCAAGTTTTCAAGCAATTATTCTAGAGGTTTCATATTTTGCAAAAATAGGAAATGCGGGAAGTAGCTTCTTTTATTCTAGAACATCCTTTGAATAAATAATATAATCTTATAAAAATTCTATTATTTCTCACCCTTTTTCTCAACGTTAAAAGCACAGTAAATTGTATTCAGTCTGCACTTTACAATGGCTAAAAATGTCTGGTGAAAATTCTTCTTTTACGTCTTAAAAAATTTGTAAGTTAATATTAGGCCCATCCATAGATATTAGTGCTATTTTTTTATCAATAGATAGGAATGACAAATTATCTTTGAAATTTTCTAGCAAATCTCTAGCACAAGGACGCTGTAAAAAAAAATATATATAACAAGTACCTTGTAACAACTTGATTTTTATCATTACGGGTTAGAACAGTTATATCCGTTTGTTCCTTTCGTGAAATTTTGCTTAGTGAATCGTCAAATCCTATTACTAAATACTAGCAATTTTATGTTCTTCACGAAGTTTGTTAAAAAAAATATATATCAAGTCCATAAATGCTGAAATAAGAAATTTTTGTTTTTAGTAGTCATCTTTTTTATATATTGCTGTCTGGAATGATGATTTTTAAAAGCGGTATAGCTCTTGAAATTGATCTAACTTATGAACATTATGTTACATAGTGCAAAGTCTATAGAATTTCTGCCTCAGTGATCTTTTCATATTTTAAATTTTGCAAGGATTAATTTTCATATTTTGAAGTAGATGGACTATTATTCGATAAAATACTTTGCTCAGGTGGTTTAAAAATGATTTTATCACTGACGAATTCATTTTTGTTATAATAGCTTTTGATGTTTTTTGATTTCATATGGCTGGTGAGGACTTTATCAATATTAGTTAACACTGTATTGCAATAACTAACTATTGCAAAAATATTTATCAAATTTTACTTCTTGCACCAATAACAGTATTCAGGAACTTCAATCCATGCTTTTGAAATGCTATTTTTTTTTAACATTTTGAATCAAGGTTTTAAACCTAAAAATTGAAAATTACCATTCAACATTAACTCCTTTAGCAAATAGAAATATTTAATAGCTTAAAAAAAATTTGCAGAACATATTGGTAAATTTTACAACCATGCACAAAGCTATAAAAAACGGTTGTAAAATATTGTTCAGTATTTTTTTTATTTCTACATGAAATTAAATTAATACATAATTACACTACACAACACAATTTGAGCTTTTTGAACTAACACGCAGTTTTTTTTATAGATATACAACTATGATTAGATATTGAACTATATTCAACTATGAAAGATTTAAACATGACCTCAGGATTTCAGGATGACCTTGACAAAAAAAAAATGTAATTTGTATCAAATAGCGCATGCTGATAGTCACAATCAATATCATCATCAGTGGCGCAACAGCCCCATTATGGACCAAGGCTATGTACCTACTGGCAGATTTCGAGACGAGACGTTTTTATTTTTACGGAGTAGGGTTGTCAAATTACGTCCAAAGCTCTTCCAGTCATATTAGACAGGGACCTACGGCTTAAAGTGGATTTCGAACCACTACAAACATTCATAGCGCCGCTGACTCGAACTCGAAACATGTGTCCCCGAGCGCTAGAGCGCCAATATTCACAATCGCGTCAATAAAATAATAGAACATTCTTTTATAAATCAAAAATGGTTCAGAAGGAATTAAATGATCATATTAAAGGATTATAGCTACTAATTGAATATATCCAAAAATCAAAAGATTTCCAAAAAAATGTACCGTGCATGTGGTATGCGTTTTTCTTTTGAATAAATGAACATAACGTCAACATTTGTGCGATTTCACTAGGGTAAACGCGATTTCTGAGCGTAAATTCCGTTCAACTATCGAAAAGGTTTATTTTCCCTGCATTGTAATAAAAAAAAAAGCAGCAGTAGATATAAATAAATTCGGAAAATCACAAAAGGATTAACTTCTCTACACTTTTAAAGACTGATAAGAGTGGAAATGGAATACCAGCCAGCCAGAAATTGAAGTTCTAAGGGATTTTTGGTTACAAACTTTTTGAAAAGACAAAAAAATCCGTCATCGCTATTTTCAACAGAAAAAGAAACATGAAACATCAATAAAAAATTGTTAAGTCTCTAATAAAAAACCATGGTCAATTTTTTTTGCGTTTCAAAACCTATAGCAAGACGTAAGTTTATTTTTCAATTTATATAGAATCAAAAAGCTATATTATCGTCTTCCATTCATGCCCACACATTTTCTTTTTAATTTTGTAAAGCCGCAGTAATTCATGTTTCTTTCTGCCAATCTTTCCTGAACAGTGTCCATATTTTCAAGGACATCGTCCAGCAAAACGGATTTCTCATTGGCTGCAAAAAGTTTTTATGTGTCACCTGGTTTTGAAGTCAAGATTTTCTGGGTCGTACAGTACAATTCTCAATTGATTACGAAAAGGTTGGAAAATTTAAGCCATTTTTTCTTAAATATTTAGTAGCTTAGTAGAGGATCGATTCTTGGGAAATGATATTAAGATGGTATCCCGAAGGCAGTTATCCGAGAAAAGGAATAATTAATAGAAAAATAAACATGAGAAAATCTTTCTCAGAGAAAAAAATTAAAGGAATTCAGTGCTCCATGGACGCGTTGCCAAAGATTAAAATAAAAAACTTGAAACATTCATTATTTCCTGCTTTTAAATGGAAACTATACACGTCTAAAATACACTGATAATTAAAAATTCATTGAAACCAATGTAAAAATCCATAAAAAAAAAGGAAATAGATTATACACAAAGAAAAACAGTTCTTTAATCAAAATTGATGAATCAAAATGTCTGTGGCTAAAAGGTTATGGTTACAGGAATGACTCAAGTGCAATATAGTGCAGCGAAAGTCATATTTTATACATGCAATAAATTTGTTTTTATATATGGTGAAGGCACAGGATTTCCATAATTTGGCAACTTTTTTTCTGTTTGGATCTGAAATTTAATTTTTCTTGTTTGGTTTTTCCAAAATTATTTTTTCCCAGTTTTCTTTTCAAATTATCTGACAGTTTCTCAGTTTTCACTGACTTTTAACAAATTCCCTTTCTTCCCGTTTCAAGATTGAGTGGCCATCCTGATTTATTTAATTATTAATAATAATATATATACTACTGCGTCCAAAAAGTAAGACCAATTTTCAATTTAAAATTTCCGCGTATATGGAATTTCAATTTTTTCTTCTTTTTTTTTAGGTTGACGGCACTGTCCTTGACATCTGTGTGAAATTTAACGTCAAAATATTCATTACTGTTTGAGTTAGCTTGGCTTTTGTGAGACGCTAAAGCTGATTCCGGCGATTTTGAAATGTCAGAACTAATTGAGCAAAGAACTTGCATTAAATTTTGTTTGCGGAAACGTATAGAATGTTGCAGAAGGCATTCGGTGAGCATTCCTATATATCGGAAGGAAACGCTTAGAAATGCTATAAACAGTTCAAAAGAAGGCAGAGAACACGTTGAAGACGAAGAGCCTTCTGGTCAACCATCAACCTCAACCGACGAAGCTCATATAAAAAATATATTAAAGATTTGGGGCTTGAAAACTGACGATTTACAATTAGAGACCCTGTTGATGATGTTAGAATTTATAAAGCATCTGTCAATTCCATTTTGGGCCTCAAACGCGTCAAATCTCGATTGGTACCGAAACCGCTGAATGCGCCAGCTCACACTGCATTGATTCTTCGTGACTTTTTCGCCAAAAATGAATCACATATCGTTCCACAACCACCGTATTCACACCGTGTGACTTCTGTCTATTCCCTAAACTTAAAAACTACTCCGGGGACAGCGTTTTGAGTCGATTGAAGAGATTCAACGTGAATCACCGCGCACTTTGAAGACCATTCCTGCCGATGACTTTTTAGCATGCATTCAGGATTGGAAAAAAAGTTGTCATAAGTGCATTGAGTCCGGAGGAGTTTACTTTGAAGGCGATGAAATAAATTTGGAAAAATAAATAAAGAGTTTTTGAAAAAAATAATTAATCTTACTTTTTGGACTCAGTAGTATATATATTCTTTGTATATACTAAACATCTTACGCATTTTAATGAATTATCTTACAACTACATTTAATATGTTTACAGTTGTTTAAAAATTAAATATATTATAGGGAATCATTTAATAATAACTTCTAATATTTAAAATTTAATTTTTTTACTAAACTTAAATATAATCTCGTTGCATGCTTTAATATCAAAAATCTGAAAATCTTAAAAACAACAACTATTAGATTCTTTAATGTAAGAGTGAAATATTATGAGTTGGTTCGCTATGTATCAATTCCAATTAAAAGCAATCAGGAATCAACGAACCAATCACGCATGTGTTTTCCTAAAATAAATTAAATGTCATCAGAAAATGTGATTCACAAAATTCCTTAACTTTTATCTTTGAAATCAGTTAGAAGGCATTGCAGGGAGAATTAATATAATTCATAATCTCATAATAAAAATTTTGATGGCGTCCATATGCATGATTCTGATATTCTAATCATGCATTAAATTACAGAAAATAACTAGAACATCATTTGCTTTGAAAGAATAGTTAAGAATCCCTGTATAAGCTTGAACTAGTTAGTCAGCCTGTTTATATTAAATAGGCTGCTTCAATATAATTTTGTGCATTCAAACTAATATGTACTTCCCTTTTGTTGCTAATTCCTTTTTGATAAACATGACAATGTTATTAAAAGGCTGATTTGAAATCAAAATTATCCTTATTTGCAACTTATTAATATGTTTATTGTGAGAATTTCTTAATTATCATGTAACTAATTATAGTATGGTATACTTTGAAGATTTATTTACATAGTGATAGTAAATAATCAAAATAAATTTGATAAATTTAACTCTGTCTGAGGGTAAGACTTTCGGTTTCGACTGACTTCTTTAATCTAAACCCCATAAATGCCTTAACGAAATATTATCAATCTATGACTGGATGGTCATGGTAAATCGTTAAGCCAAATTTTCTTTCCATTAAATTCTAGGGAGGAGGGGTGCCTGGTGGACGAGTGGCTAGCGCTCTGGCGCTCGGTACCACAGGTTTCGGGTTCGAGTCCCGGCGGTTCCAGGGATTTGTAGTGGTTTCGAAATCCACTTTAAACTGTAGGTATCGGTCTGTTTAGCCTAACGTGTGCACAAGATGACCGTAGAGCGACAAACCAAACCAAACCAATCTAGGAGGAGAATGCCCCACTTTACCAAATTTCGATGATGCAATGCACATGGAATGTAACAGTCCCCAACCCCATGTTGCAATCTTGGAAAAGCTGAATCTTCTAGAAATCAGTCATTCTAGTGGTAAATAATTTCAAGTCATAAGAATAGGCATTTTAAAATTTTATATCAATAAGAAAAAAATTAACTCACCAATATGAGTTAGTTCCGTAATTCTTTTTTGGTTTGAAAACCACAATTGCAATGAATGACAGTTCTCCTTTTTTATTTATTTTTTTTTTCAATATAAAACTCAATCTCAATGCCTAAACATAAAATACACGTAATAAATTTAAGCTTTTTAATTCACAGCTGGAAAAATACACAAAAGGAAAAAACAAAATATATGGTATGTAATGTCATAAAATCCCTTATTTTTGGCCTTTTTTACTAAATAAATTACCTAATATTATATAGCATTCATACCTAACAGTTCTTATCCACTTTTTCATTGGCATTAAATATGGATTATTGTTAAAAATAACACAGTAAGTTTTAGAAATATAGCACTTTTATATTGCTTATTCAAACATTTTGCGTCGCGTATTCGCAGTTTATTATAAACGTTTTTCTTTCTCTCGACTATTGGTATGCAGTAAGAGGTTACAGTAAAGACAAATTATTGAATCGGAAAGTTTATAATATTTGAGTTTTGAATAATATGCAATAATTAAAAAAGTCAATGAAGAAAATATAAGCATATAAGTATTGAATATTATTGTGATTATATATGTGTGGGAAATTAAACAACCTATATTTTGAAGAAATAAGCAAATTTATTATTGCTGATTTTAAAAGAATGAAAACTATATAATTCACACTGAAAATAAATAATTCAGAAAGAAGAAATAATTACTAAATATCACACATAAGAATTATGTTTTTTTCTTTGTTTTAAAATCAACAACAGCAAATTTTTTTATTTGTACAAAATATAAGCTGTTTAATTATCTAACCACCACAATATGTAATATTTATATGCTGATATTTCCTCCCATTCGACTTTTTTTTTTTACATTTAACTTCATGATATGATAAAAGACTGTTATAAATAATTCTTAATAGTGTAATACATAAGATTGTTATACAAAAAGACTTAATAGTGTAATACGTAAGACTGATTTATATAATAATAGTCTTAATAGTGTAATACATAAGGCTGCGATATACACTGAAGTGACAAAAGTCATGGGATAGCAATATGCAAATTTTCAGATGGCAGTAGCATCGCGTAGAACAGGTATAAATGCGCAGTGCTTTCGCAGAGCTTTCATTTCTGTTCATGTTATTCATGTGAAGAGCTTTTGACGCGATGATGACCGCACGACGGGGAATTAACAGACTCATGGGTAACATGGGTCATAACATAACATGGGAATTAACATGGGTCATGCCATTTCGAAATCGTTAGGGAATTCAACATTCCCAGATCCACTGTGTCAAGAGTGTGCCGAGAGTATGAAATTTCAGGCACTTAACGACCGAGACCGGCGACGTCTGCAAAGAGTCGTAAATTCTAACAGACAAGCAACACTGCGTCAAATAACCGCAGAAATCAATGTGGGACGTACAAGGGACTTGTCTGTTAGAACTGTGCGGAGAAATTTGGCTTTCTTGGGCTATTCCAGCAGAAGACCGACTCGAGTGCCTTTACTGACAGAACGGCATCCCTTGCAGCGACTCTCGTGGGCACGTGAGCATATCGGTTGGTCCCTAGATGAATGGAAAACCGTGGCCTGGTCCGATGAGTCACGATTTCAGTTGGTAAGAGCTGATGGTAGGGTTCGAGTGTGGCGCAGACCCCACGAAGCCATGGACCCAAACTGTCAGCAAGGCACTGTTCAAGCTGGTGGTGGCTCTGTAATGGTATGGGCTGTTTTTTCATGCCATGGACTTGGTCCTCTGGTGCGACTGGACCGAACATTGACTGGAAATGCTTATGTTCAGCTACTTGGAGATCACTTGCAGCCATTCATGGACTTCATGTACCCAAACAACGATGGGAGTTTTATGGATGACAATGCGCCATGTCACCGGGCCACAACTGTTCGCGATTGGTTTGAAGAACATTCTGGACAATTCCAACGAATGATCTGGCCACCTAGATCGCCCGACATGAATCCCATCGAGCATTTATGGGACATCATCGAGTGGTCTGTTCATGACCAAAATCCTGCACCATCAACGCTTTCACAATTATGGACGTCTATCGAGACAGCATGGCTCAATATTCCTGCAGAAGACTTCCAACGACTTGTTGAGTCCATGCCACGTCGAGTTGCTGCACTTCGCCGGGCGAAAGGAGGGCCGACACGATATTAAGAGGTATCCCATGACTTTTGTCACTTCAGTGTATATGTCTTAATAGTGTAATACATAAGGCTGTCATACATAAAGTCTTATTAGTGTAATATATAGTTAAACATAAGTCTTAATAGTGTAATACATACTGTTATGCGTAAGTTTTAATAGAGTGATACATGACTGTTATATATACATACTGTTATACATAAATCTTAATAGTGTAATACTGTTATACATAAATCTTAATAGTGTAATACTGTTATACATAAGCCTTAATAGTGTAATACATAAGATTATTATTCATAACAGTACTGGACTTATTGTTACTGTAGTTACAAAGGCTGTTATACATGAAAATTTTATTTTTATCATTTCCTAAAATTTATTGCACACTCTTTGGCACAGAAAACTTTAAATATTATCGCATTTCTACTTAACAAAATGTGTTTTTTAATTTTTTTTTTTCGAGATCTAATTCAAGTCTAAATGAACTAAAGTATAAAATTGAATTTGTCGAACTCCTTTTTTTATCCCTTGATCCCCTGACAGCTCGAAGGTCCCCAGACTCCGACTCAAAGAGTCCCCAGACAAGATAAAGCAAATCTTAAAAGCTATACTTGACTTATATCCTCGTGAGATTTCAATACCTATTTCGTGGAACGAAATTAAAAGATCTAAAAGTAATTTCTTTTTCGAGTTCCAGTTTCTGTGACAAAACCTTTGCAGACTATTTAATTGAATTACCTGAAAGAACGCTGCAGTGAAGTAATGGCTTTTCTTTGTATTTAAAGTTCCTGCTTTAGATAAATGGGTAGTTCCATAGAAAATTTAAAGCCAAATTATTTCTGATATTTAATGATCAATTACCATTTTCAGTGAAAATATTACAATAATAATATTACTGTGCCCCAAAAGTAAGACCAATTTTTATTTTTTTTCAAAAACTCTTTATTTATTCTTCCACATTTATTTCATCACCTTCTAAGTAATCCCATCTATTTCATTTTTGGCGAAAAGGTCAAGAAGAATCAATGCAGCGTGAGCTGGCGCATTCAGTGTTTTCGGTACCAATCGAGATTTGACGTTGGGTCTGTTACATATCTTCAATCGTAGAGGGTGGCAGGATAGTCAATTAGCTAGTACTCTGGCTTTTACTACCATAGGCTTCAGATTCGAATACTGGCAGTCACATAGATGTTTATTAGTGGTTCGGAATTCCTATGATCAATTGGCTACCGCTCTGGCGTACAGTACCACAGGTTTAGAGTTCGAATCAGGGGCGGGGCCATGTATATTTGTAGTGGTTCGGAATCAACTTTAAGCCGAAGTTCCTGGACTCATATGAATGTAGAGCGTCTCAGAGCCCAATCAGACTTCTCACCCATATCATTCGAAACTGCATAGGGCAACTCAGCTCTAGGCTCAGTGATGTGATGTGGTGTGGTGTGGTGTAGTAACAATAGTGGTTCGGAATCCACATTAAATTTTGGGTCACGGTCTATTTAGCCTAAAGTGTGCACAAAATGACCGTAGAGAGAGACAAATCAGACCAAACCCATCGTAGAGGTAAATAACCATGTCTGTTAAAACCGACATAGAAATGATGCCGTTAGTCTACGTATACTCGTAGGACGACCAAATAATTTAACATTAATATAAAAACAATTAATAAAAATACGAAAATAAATACTGAAACAAACAACTATTTTCCTTTACTTTTAATGAATATATTCAATAATTAGGATTTATATAATTATAATATATAATATATCATTAAATATTTAATTTATAATATATAATTAGGATTTTTACATTGGCACTTAAAACAGACTAAATAAAAATGTTTATAGAGAAGCAATCATAATATTACGCATACCTCAAATGAAATATTCCCATGAGTGTGTAGCAGTGATTTACCAGTAGCCTCAAAACCTTTTAACAAAAAAAAAAAGAATGCTCACCGTAAATTCAAGATGGACATAGATATATGCTATAAATTATCCAAGTAGCCATTCTCGCAGCAAAAAATTGTGTATCAGGCTCACGCACTGTCGCAGATCGTTCGCTCTGCTTTTCAACGGGTCTTCCTTTTTGCCCGCAAAAACTCCAAAAAAGGGTCCCACCAAAACCGACCGGTTCTTTTGGACCTGACTGTGTGACCGGGAGGGGTTATCTACCATTTCTGGATTCATACAAAAATAAAGGAAATACCCCTTACCCACACACAACAGGATAATTATCAGTTACAACAATGTCCATCACTTGAAATTAACAGATTCTTTTTGATCGTTATTTAAAAGGATAATTTAATCATAACATTTGTTTTCCGTAACTCATTTCCCCCATATATCATATCCATCTACTCCATATGCCGTATTTTTCTGAACTTTATTTTTATGCGATTAATTAAAAATATATAATAAATTAATGTTGATAGCTCAATTGATTCTGAAAAATAAATTTAGACTAGTAAAGCTTACATTTTGTTACTTTTAATTAAATTTAAATTTCGGAAATGTTTGAGTGAATATATTTTAATGGTCTATAGTTCAACAAAAGGATATTTGATAACGAAAGAAGAAATCAGGATTTTTAACCAGACGAAAAGGGACAATTAATTAGTACTTGAGTTTTCAGAATAAAAAATTATGACAAGAAATATGTTTAATTTGATTCTTAGAAATGTACAGTTTTTAAAGTAAGACGCACTAAATTGCTTCAGTTTTTAATTAAATATTTCTAACAACAATGTCAGAAGTGCATATTAAATATTTTCCATATTCTTAAAGCGTATTTTACAAATTTTAAAAATCATGATGGCCAAAGTACTAGTTAACAAATTTAATACTATGAATAAACTAGTTATTAATAAACTTGATATATAAGTTTTTTTTTTTTTTTTTTTTTTTTTTTTTTTGTACAATTTTGAAATTATTTTACAACAAATATAAAACAATTTCTGAAGAAGTAAAATAAAAATGATGGTTTATAACAAAATGAAAATAATTTATATTCTAGGAACATTTAATTTGTAACAATTTCGGAACAATTTTAATTAAGGATTTTAAAATAGTTTTATTTCAGACAAACCTCTTTTTAGCTTCTTTGGCAATAAGACACTTTTATTCATCTGATAAATATTAAAACACCTTATTTAATATTAATTAATAATTTCTTAAATAACATATATAATACACTTATTTCTATCTCTTTTGCATATTTTTTAACAAATGCAAACAATTTTTTTTAAATTTATCATTTATATGATATTTTTTTTATTTTTTCAAACAATACTGAAAATATATAAACATTTTATTTGATATTTTTCATATATATGTAAAAATACCAGTTTTCCTAGTAAATCGAAAGATAAATCATGAAAATTGTGACATTTTTTTTCATTAACAATTTATTTTTAATATAACTTATGATACTTACAATTCAAAATAATGCAGGAATATCCTTGAGGATATATTAAGCTTCTGAATTGAGATAACTTTGTTCGAAACTTTTTGTTTTTTCATTTTTCATTCCTATAATGGATACCGCTAAAAAATGTTTTTTTTTCCATGCGGCTAAAAAATGTAAGGAAAGTGAAATGTAATTACTTAAAATAGCTTTTATAGCATAGAATCCATACAGTAAGGATCCACCATGCATTTCTCACAAAAAGCTAAAACCTTGAACTCAAAGTTGATAGATCTTCCTTACAAGGACGGGCTGACCCTTACGTTAGACTTTTTAACCGACAATGAGAGAGAGAGAGAGAGAAAGGGAGTGTGCAGAATCGAGTGAAGAGTTCAAGCAGTACGAAGAGTATAAAGACCATTAGATTAACTGGCTTTTAAGATGATTTTATAAATATTTCTTAAATGATTTTGTTTCTTGTGTTATGTGTTGCAGTTGTGTAGTTCTATCTCAGCAAATTGTAATAAATATGACAGTTAAACGTTTCTTATATTTTTTAAAAAAGAAATAATTTAGTCCTACCACAAAACAACACAGAATTAAGACCACACGCATATTCAGCCCTAACTTGTACTCATACAAAAATAAATTCAAATAACCTATGCGGGAGTACATTATTTTTGATTTAATGATGGCCATAAAAGATTTTATAATGCAATACATGCTTATAAAATTTCTAAATGAGCAACCTAATATATTTTATTAATAATTTTGCCATTAATTTTTAAATACATATATATTATAAACGTATTTTAAACTAGACATGAAAAAAAAATTGTTAAAATTATAAATTAATTATTAATTTTAAAATGATAATTAAATAAAAAAATAATTATTTACAGATAATTATTATTTTGGATTATTTACTCGATAATAAGTAAAATTATGAATAATAAAAATAAAATTCCAAGAAAAAAAAAATGTCATACGAAATTAAAGTGCATATTTCGAACATCAAACTCCGAAACAAAATGGAATTAATTTCCTGGATTGCGAATTTAATGGAATTGTGAACTATAAATATTTTTATTCCGAGTCTAATACGTTAAAAGCTTTTCCATTTCGCTAAATAAAAGTTTAACCTCTTATCTATTTACTTGGAGCCTCAACAGTTTAAGGCAAACTTAGCCTACCAATAAATTTGCAAATAAATCGGTGAAAAACACTTTGAGAAAGTGCGAAAATTCGATGAAAGCGCACTTAGTCTTGGTTTGGCGAGCGCACTCATCCGCGCCTTATTAAGTGTTCTTCCGCTAGAACTGTAAAAAGTAATTAATACTTTTGGCTTTTCTTTTTGGCGCTTATCTCGCCAAGCCAAGATGGCGGTCGTTCCACTCGGCTAGATTTCTAACTCATTTTCCCCCAACATTTCTCCACTTCCATGGGCTTATCCTGAGAGAGATACTTCTTGTTCAGAGATTTAATGAAATGTTTGGATATTTATGTTAGCCATTAACAGTTTAATTGAAAACATGGCGGTTTTTTTTTTGGCGATCAAATGACTGCTTGTGGGGTACTTAGAAGAGGTAAACGGGCGAAAATATTGGGAAGGACGAAAACATATTAAACAAGATTATATGGAGGTTGTATTAATTAGCCTGGTTACTTGACTACATTAATTGTTTTCGGTAAGCAATGAATATAAAAAATCACTTAAGATGAAGCTAAGTGATAGAAGAGAAAACTTATAATTGATTATCATAACATTGGCAACATGTAAAATATTTTATTTTGTATATAAATATTAATATTTTTAAATAGAGTACATTGATTTTTTTTTTCCATAACAAACCACTAAAATTGCGATAGAATCGTACGTAATGTGCGTTAAATGCTTCGGTAAACTAAGTGTTATTGAATATAGCATCTATTTAATTATAAAAGCACACTACAACACGTTTCATTAATCATAATAATAATCGCACACTAGTTTTTTGTAAAAAGTTTACAAATATATATTTACAATTCTTTATGATCTGTTTGTTTTTATTTATAACAGAATAATTCAAAAGCATCTTACATGAAGAAATTGAGAAAATGAACAAAGAGTGAAATAGAGGAACTTTTATTTATTATGATAATTTGATAATTTTAAATGATACAATAATTAATAAGTTAGACTTTGAAAACAGTATATCTATAAGCTATCTCTCTCACTATGAATATATGTATATAAATATCAGGTGGCCTTATGTGTGCCCCCAAACCAACAGGTGATTAAGGCAAGACATTATATGTTTGTTGAAAAGTTTCATATATTTGATAAAAGCATTTTACATAGTGAGAAGATGAACAAAACATGAAATAAAGGAACTTTACATATTTCAAGTTGTATTAGCATAATATGACAATTTTAAAATAATACAATAATTGTTATATATATATATATATACATATATATAATCAGGTGGCCTTCTGTGTGCACCCACCAACAAGTGATTAATTCAAGACATCATTTGCTGTCCTGAAGAAGGTTGATTTGCCTTTCAGTGAACATTGCATTTGCTTGTCGTTAGAGGAAAAAAATTCAGCAAGCTCTTACCAGTGCGATAAAAATGCCATATACTATCAAAAAATTCTTATCTTGCTCCCTCGATTTTAAAAGCAAATGCAATGGACGTTGCCAGCGGATTTGAAATTAAGACATCCTGGATGTTAATTATGTTATGTGAATTCTATCTTTAATGCATGCTCTACAATTACGCAGCCAGCATTTAAAAATACGATTTATGACTTTTCTTTTGGCATAAAGCAATGCTTTTTGCCAAACTAATTTTTCTGAAAAAAATATGTGTAAATTGATTTGAATATATCCTGTATCTAGTCCCCAGCTACATTCTTCTACAGTTGGAGACTTGATGGCTACTGGAATGAAGAATGGCTAAGTCAGTTTTCTCCGACCCCTGCATTAGGGTTGGAGAAAAATGCAAACTATCTGTATTCAGATGATGCTTCAAGCGTTCATTGACAAAAGAGGTTTGAAGCTTTAATGCTTCAGTTAATTCTTCTTCTTCTTCTTCTTCTTCGTGGCACCAACATACTCATGGTCAGTTTGCCTCTGACAGATGGTTTACAATTCACTTCTGAAAATGCATATCCGTTTCAAATACCAGTGGAAATAGTTAATATGATTATTTGATGTGATTATTTGTAAATGGGAAAATTAAATATAATACTTGATTTTCCCATATGATAAAAAGTTCGAATACTATATATTTCATGTCTATCTTTTCAGTGAAATATGAAATTAGGTATTTTACATGACATATTTTTTCCACGAATATTTCATTTCATAATTTAATGAAATAAATGTTATTTCAAATTTGAAACTAAAATTCTTTTTTGTTTTCTTTTAAAAACAAAATTATTTTTTTAAACATAGAAAATTTTAGACTACTGATAAAATATTATTTTCATTAATTATTTGAAGTGCTTTTAAAATTTTCTTATTTTATTTTCTGCACACATATTTAAATGCAGTTTTAAAATATTTCTAAATTATTATTTGTGAGTGTGTGTGGGTTTGTCATTATTTTAAGTAGATATAAAATTTTAAAAATAAAATAAAAATGTAAAATAAATATAAAAATGTATTCTTAAGTGATTTGGTTTACAATTTAAGAGGGATATCATTTTTTTTCATTTGTTAAAAATTTTTATATCTACTTAAAATAATGACTTAAATTAAATAAATGATTTAAAAAGGGAAATTTTATTTAATTAAGCTTCTTACAATATATAAATATTTTGCACCATTTGTTTTCAACCTACTTTTAAATAAACTATTAACTCTGTTTTGATGGAGTTTTTTTTTTTTTTTTTGTAAGTAATGAATACCAAAAGCATCTTGTGAATTTATCAAAGGTGAAATAACTAGATAAAAAAAAAAGAAAAGCATTTCTTATATATACCTCTCAACATCTCAAAGATAAGCAGAAAAAAATTCTTAAACACAAAGGCAGTATTTTTTTTTTTAACTAATTAAGAGGATGAAAACCAATAAAACATTTTTTATGTCTAAGAATGGTTAGAAATTAAGGCATTAAAAAAAATTCTGCATTTTTTTTTTTTTAATAATTTCTGTTGATAAAAAATATTTTTTTTTTTTATTCTCAAAGTATTTATACTTAGCTAAAATAAGTGCAGAATGAATGGTAAAACGGATTAAGTAATTGAATAAAAAAATGAAACATTTTGTTTAATTAACTTTTAATACATTTATATTGAATGTTATTTATCCAATCAGTTCACTGTGAAAGTAGTGCAAAATTAAAAACAGTCCGATTTAATTAAATTTCTCTTACGAAATTTAAATAAATCAAGCAGTCAGTATAAAATACAAAAATTATAATTAAAAAACAATACATGGTAAGATATAACAAATTTAATTAAAATATTTTCTGCAATTAGGAAGAATGCATTGTTCTACTTATTCGCCTTTGTCCAAGTTTTTATATAGTTATAACTTTTTGATCTAAAGTCAAAAATTCTTTTTAATAAAAGATTTATTAAAGACATACATTTATTTTATACATGTATTTTAAATAATTAAATACAGGATTATAATTAAAAAAGCAATAATAATATGGTAAGATATAACAAATTTAATGAAAACGTTTCCTGCAATTACGAAGAATGCATTCTTCGTCTTCGTCAATTTTATATAGTTAGAAATTTTTTATTATAAAATCAAAATTCTTTTTTTAATAAAAAATAATTAAAGATATACATTTGTATTTTTAAATACATGATTAAATTTAAAAAATAATTACATAGTAAAGATATAACAAATTCAACAAAAACGTTTCCTGCAATTACAGAAGAATGTTTTGTTCTAGCATTCTTCGTCTTTGTCCAAAAGTTTTATATAGTTGTAAGTTTTTGGCTTAAATCTAAATTCTGTTTTAATCAAAATTAATTAGAGACAAAAATTTATTTATACATATATTACATACATATATATTATTTTATACATATATTTTAAATGTATATCCTTTTTTTTTGTAATTTCTCTATAACTCGTGTTAATATTATAATACGTAAAATATTGCTTTACCTATTTTTGTACTTTAGGTTTTCCTATGAAAATACAAATTTGAATCAAACAATCACTAAATGAGAATCAAGCTTATAAAAAGTCCATAAGGATTCCCCTTGAATTTTATATTTAAGTGTGATTTTTAATTTTCTTGCAAGCTTTTAGACTGTTTTTATAATTCTAATGATTACAAAAATAAAAATTTTTCTTATAAACTTTCGATGTTTTCATGATTTATCCTTTTATTTTAGGTTAAATAAAAGCTATCTTTCCGGTCAATGAGTGATGGAGAATTCGTCGAAGTCGTAGAAGCGAAAAGATAGTTGATGTTAGCCTGGTAAGTATTTTTAAGTTAAATAATTAAATTTCTACGCAACTTTTTTCTTTTGGAAGCCTACTATAAAATAATTCAAGTGTATTTTTTTTTTTCTACACACTCTAATTTGAATTTCTAATTCAAAATATAATTTAATGATCTGCATAATTTTACATTATGTACGAAATTTTATAATTCAGTTCAACGATACCTAAAATTGGATTACAGCATTTAAGAATGTTGGCATAAAAAATATGCAATAAATAGTTTTTCTTCATTTAATAGTCTGAAGGAATATTTCTAGATAATAAGATTAATTTTGGTATAATTCAAATAAGTCTTTTTAAATACTTTTGTGAGGTAAAAATGATTAGAAACGTAAAAATATTATTATATTTAATTGTTGTTTAAGAATATTTTTAATAAATTGTAGATGATGCTGGGGCCTGGTAAGTACTTTTTGAAAGTTAATTAAATTTTTACTTCAATTTTTTTTTCTTGAATTCTGTTATAAAATAATTCAAGTGTATTTTTTCAACACATTTAAATTTGAATTTCCAATTGACAATATATTTTAATAATCACCTGCACAATTTACAAAAATATCCACGTCATTAATAATGCAATTCAACTAGACACCAAAATTTGGAATACAACATTTCAAAACATTGGAATAAAAACAAATTTATAATAAATATTTTTTTTTCATTTAATCTTCTGTGGGAATGTTTTAGATGTTAAGATGAGTTTTTATAATTCAAATAAACTTTTACATTTTTTTAATAATTTTTATTAGATAAAAATTATCAAACATAAAAATATTGATTTACTTAATTATTGTTAAAAGTGTATTTAATAAATTGTAGTCTCATACATCAGCATTTATATTTAAGCTATAATCTGTGGCAGGTGGAAACATTTTATACCGTCTGTGGATCATTTAGATATTTACCTGAATGAGTTGCTATTCAAATTAAATATATTGAATAATACGATATGAATAATTGATACAGAAGTATATACTTAACCAAATTTAATGAATGTATTAATGAATTCAAAAGTTCAATGCTAGCTCATTTATTCATATTCAATGAATGTATGAGCTTGCTTGTATACTCATTTATAGAAATACAGAATTTAAAAAGAAGTTGTGTGAGATTAATGATCTACTAATATTTAAAGAACATAAATAAAATTGAAAAATTGTCTTTAAGTGATGTAGATTATTAATAAAAGTAAATATTTGGTGGACATATTTATTAAAAAAAAGGATCAAAAAAACATTCAATTTTATCAAAATGAAAAAAAGGATTTTTATGCATATTTATTTTTCTGTTATTTTTGCGTAGTCATACAAAATTTAGAAAAATAAATTTCAAGTGTTAGTTTCTTCGCGTGCATTCTCAAAAGAAGTGCACACTCAGTACATTTGTTTAGGGTGGGCATAAATTAGTAGGACAAAAAAATGGTTTATTATCAAATTTACATCAAAATTTAGAATTACACAAATATATGAAAGTTTACAGTTTTCATAATTGTTCGATGAATTTATATTTCGTTATACTGCATATGGTTCATCGGTAAATCCTTTCTTGCAGTAGATTCATGAGAATGTTCAAGTTATTCAAACCAAATACAGTATTGATTCGTGATATCAATTCAAGAAGGGATTTCGAAAATGGTGGGCTCAAACTCTCATACATTGAAATCTTGGGGGTAAGGTCTGATTATCATGGTTACCATCACACAGTATCTCTGCTATCAATCCGAACAGAAATTTAAGTACAGAGTTAAAAAGTAATCAGTGTGTAGAAGTGAAATGATGTGCAACTTATTGGTAAATAAAACATCCATGCAATGTTTACTTAACGATTGAAATATGATACATTTGAAACATGTCCAACTATCTGATGTCAGTAACAGATTTTTCAGAAGAAAGGAGATAGTTAATGATATTAAAACTATTTACGTCATATATTACAAATTTATGCATTTTTGTCTCTACAAAAACATAGAAATATCGATGAACAACAGCTAAATACAACTCACTTATACATAAACTTAGTATGTAATACATCCTTTAAAACCTTATAAATAATATTTTAGTTAATTATTCACTGATAAATTTCACTTATGTGACCACTTATATTTTATTTATTTACATAAATAATAAATTGTTTTAATGAAAGGATAGTTATATGACCATTCCTTACACAAATAAAATGCAGGAAACTTAGTTTTAAGATAAATAAATTTAACACAAGAAACCAAACATCCTCATTCCTACATACTATAAATTATTCACATTGGTTTAAGCGAACAAATCTACTAACTTATCTTATTAATTACATCTCATCCGTCGGCTTCCCAATGCGGTTAAAACATTTTAGTCAGAACGGGGAAAACCATCAAACTTTTCCTTTAAAGCAAAGGAAGTGAGAAAACTGTTTGCACCTCCCCCTGAAGAAGCCCGGGCATCACTTGGATCATCAATTCCGTCGCGTAATATTTTCAACTCCATGCTAAAAAAAAGAAAAGTCCGCCTAAAAGCAAACTATTAATATCAATTAAGAAGCGATTTAAAAGCAAGGGGTGGATATATCATCCTACACTAATAGCGCGAATGCATCTTGTTGAACCATCTCGTCTCTTGTCAGCAACTGGTAAATGCCCCCGCGAGATTAAAAGATGGAAGGAAGACCCGCAACGGTAAAAACGAAATATTCCCAGTTGTGGGAATTCTCGATTTAATCACCGAGCGAGGATGGGTAGTCATATTTTTTCTCCAGGCTGCCTTATCTCCATCAACTTGTTTCCCCTGTGATTCATAATGCAAGGTGCTATAAAATTCCACTTTTGGTCGCCATTGGCTTCATGCTATTCGGTTGATGTATATCACCTTTTTTATGTAAGCCTCTGAAATCGATGCCTTGGTGACATCTATGCAATTTACTATTTCCTTTTTTCTGGTTATTTTCTACTGTGCGTTCAGTTTGTTTTGTGCTATAATGTTTTTACATTATTCACACGCATAAGTAATAAGAACGTAAGTTCTAGTAATAAGAAATTTTCTTTTGTTTGGTATTGGTTGTATTTTGTGAGACTAATACCGATCGTTGAATCTTTAATGTTAAGAATATAGAATTAAGAATTGTCAGTTGTGGGAATTCTCGATTTTTCTGGTTACTGTGCATTCATTTTGTTTGCTATAATCTTTTACATTATTCGAACGCATAGGTAAGTTCTAGTAATAAGAAATAATTATTTTGTTTACGATTGGTTTTACGTTATGAGCTAATACCGACTGTTCGTTGAATCTTTAATGCTAAGAATAAAGAATTAATTTAATCCCAGTTGTGGGAATTCCCGATTTAATGACCGAGCGAGGATGGGCCGTCATATTTTTCTCCAGGCTTCTTTAACTTCATCAACTTGTTTCCCTTGTGATTCATAATACAAGGTGCTATAAAATTCCACTTTTGGTCGCCAATGGCTTCAAGCTATTCGGTTGATGTATAGCACTTTTTTTATGTAAGGCTCTGAAATCGATGGCTAGGTGACATCTATGCAATTTACTATTTTTTTTTTCTGGTTATTTTCTACTGTGGGTTCAATTTGTTTTGTTTGCTATTGGTTTTATGTTATGAGACTAATACCGACAGTTGATTATTTATTGCTAAGAATAAATTAACAAATCAATCCAGTATATGTAACAAGTACTGAGATTGCAAGTCAATATTGATAACCTAGTCACATTATTTCTTTTTATGTGCTTTTTTTTATTTTGAATTTGCTAGTTTGTTTTCGGTCGCTTGCAATTATTGCTTACATTATCCAGAAAAGAATCCAGTTGTTTATCCCAAAATATATCATTATGTGAAGTGTACATTTTTTTTTTTTTTCTTAAACTGACACTGTAACTTCTAATGAAGTTGCATTATGACAAATGTAAAAAGCAAATTAATATTCAATTTATTTATATATAAAGAACATAAAACATGACGCAAAAACCCAAAAGAAAGCAAACAATAAGTGAATTGGAAACACGACCAACTTGCATGCCGAAATCTAATACTACTGCTAATAATAAAGATGCCAATTTACGTGTAGAGGTATTATCTACACGAAAATTAGCATAATAATACATAAGGAAACCATCATAGCATTAGCAAAACAAAATTTCTGGGGTGTCTTATATTCACACCTCATATAAGCTGCAGCAGCGAAACTGAAAATCATTTAAAAACGCAAATATTAAAATGGTGGAAAGGCAGAAAAATGGTACAAAATATTTTTTTTTTATTCCAATAGCAAGAGAAAATGACAAATTCTTACGAGATAAAAAAATAAAAAAGAAAACAGTGTAAAAAACACACACAAGGAAAAAATTAGATAAAATGTCAATGTCTCGTCAGCAAAGTTCTAGCACTCCAATATCTTTTCACCTCGGAGTCCCTTCTCGCAAGATCGGGCATCCTGCTATATGATGCCTGTCCATGAACTCGTCTTTTCCACTGAATGGGCAATCTGGATTATCAAAAATGCCAATGCAGTGCAGATGGCAAGCCAAACAGTCATGGCTCACCTCAAATCTAAATTTCGCGACAGCGTTTTCACGAGGCTTATCCGAAATAACCTGTTCCAAAATATACCTTGATTGGGTGAGAAATGATGTCGACGAAGAAATCCGTAAAGCCTGATGTAAATTAGTGAACCCAAGTAATTAAATTATAATATCAAGCATAATTTTATCAAGGAATACATGACCTCTATAGAAAATATAGAAGATATTATAAACTATAAAAGTTATTTCTGCTCGCCAAATAACTGGATCCAAGTCAAAGACACATCTAGCACAGTATTCCGATAGCATGAGGTAGACAAAATAGCATTGCTCTTAGAGCCGATAAGATGAAGGATTGAACAAAAGAGAGATGGATGAATTTCGTTTTTGGAGCTCTCTAAACTTGAAGGGTATCATGTCCAGCATAAATTTGACTACAAAGCAAATAATAATGACTTAAGGATAATTGCTCAGAATAATGTAAACTTAACTAATAAAGTAAAAAATTAAAACATAATAACAAAAAAAAAAAAAAAAAACCAGAGGAAAGAGATAGCAGTGCAAGACTTTTAATAAGGTGGAAAAAAGCCTCGGACTCTTAGGGGCCTCGACTTTTAGAAATAATATGGCTTTTCGAGCGAGTGATTGGTAGACAAAAATGATCAAATATTAACCTGATTGGTAGGATTATTACCCATTGTGAACCTACAGGTCTATTTTCTGAATGGGAAGATTTATGACTCGCTATGGAATTTCCGTTATTATTACCATGGGAAAGTAAAATGACCTTCTACAAACTGTTGAAGTAAATTACTATTTCTTGGAAGAGAAAGATCTCCCACAGTGAGGTGAACTTATGTCAATTTCGAGTTATAAATACAATATAGTCAGATATAAGATGCCTGATATTTAGTAGCATAGGAAAATTAAATGAACTTGTAGTAATTAAAGAAATTATTTACAATTTCTTGAAGAGAAAGAATTCCCAAATTTATGTGTGAAATTTTATGACAGCTTCAAATTATGCGAAAACTCTTATTTTAAAAATTGAGTTCGGAGATTACAGATTTGAAAAGTATTGGCAAATGAAATAATGTAGGGCCTCGTTTTTTGTAAAGAATGTTCTTGTGTTCTTTTTTTTTGTTGCTGTTTATAAGTATTGTTAATACAGATGGAATTAATTATGAATATATGATAAATGATGATATTGCAATGTTATGTCAAATACACTCATGTCCATAAATTAAGGATAACTCAGAATCACACAGAAATTGAACTCTAAAATAAAAATTTCACCTGTAGAATTATCACACACATCTTGAAGAAGAATATGCAAATTACAGGAAACCACCAGATGGCGTGGATAGTACGTCACAATGACGAGAGCGCAAGAGAGGGGTATATAAATGGTGGCAAAGAAGTAAAAAATTGTTCACAAGCGCTTTAAAAGTCTTTCAGTGCAATAACCGCATAGTTATGGCACAAAGGAAACATTTGATGATTTTTTTACGTGGTAGAATTATCGGACGACTGGAATGTGGACGTACCCAGCTGGAAGTATTCGAGGAACTTGAATCACCCAGAGTGCCATCTCCAGGCTTTGGCAACGATTCCAAAATGATCGTAATGTGAGTAGATGTTATAGCACAGGTCGCCCCCGAGTTACAACGTCGAATGAGGATCGGTATTTAGCAGTTACTGCCAAAAGAAACAGACGGAGTACAGCATCAGACCTGTCTCGTCCAGCTCTCTTCAGCTACCGGTACGACTGTTTCAAAGGCAGACCGTGTACAGACGCTTAGGACATTGGTCTATATAGCTCATAGGCCTGTCAGATGGCTCATGTTCCACTTACCGCAACTTACTGTCGCCCTGCGATTATCCTGGAGTAGAGATCATGCATTGTGGACACCGCAACAGCGGTCTTAGTGTGATGTTTTCCGACGAGTCCAGGTTTAGTTTGCAGTCTGATTCTCGCCGGACTTTCATATGGAGAGCGCCAGGTACCCGTTACCACCAAGAGAACACCATTGAACGACACCGTTACGGTGGGGCAGGATGGCTCGTTTGAGGAGGAATTATTCTTGGTTCCAGAACTGACCTGCATGTTCAGAATGTAACGATGACAGGCCACATCTATCGGGATGTCATTCTGGAACAACATGTACGTTTGTTTTGGGGCGCCATGGGGCTGAATTTCTGTTTATGGAGGACAACGCCCGTCCTCGCAGTGCAAACATTGTAGACGAATGCCTTCAATTGGAGGATATCACCCATATGGATTGGCCAGCATACTCACCGGACTTGAATCCAATTGAGCATGTGTGGGATATGCTTGGCCGACAAATTGCAGCCGGTCAACCCCCTCCACCTGTCAACCGGAACTTCGGTGGCATTGCTTGATGAGATCAGATTCAGATAATTTGATACTCAGCATGCCTAGGCGTTGTAAGGCCTGTATTGCATCATCCGGGAGACATACTTCATATTAACCATCATACTAAGCATGTTATACTGTTTTTTGTAAATAGGTTCTTTTTGAAATTTGCTCCAGGGAGTAAAAATCGCAATTTTATTAATTATGTCAAACATATAGCATCTTTTTTGCTCTTTACCTTTTGTTTAATAAATAGTCTTTACAAATAAGTCAAATTTGTTTTGATTCTGTCTCTTTCTTTGCCTGAACTTCATTATCCTTAATTTATGGACATGAGTGTATATTAATTTGTATAGCTTTCGTATATATATATATATATATATACAATTTATTTATTTATTATCACGCATTAATGGCTATATCGAAATATCCAACAGAAAATTGCAGAAACAGTTCATGTCAGTGAATTACGTTCAGATTCAGGTGATTCATATGTATTATTTTTCTATAATCACCAATATGCTGGCTTTTTAATCCTCTGTTAAACATTTTTTACTTAAAAATAAGACAATATAATTATAATTTTTCTGATCGAAAAAAAGTAGACTGTCGTTTTACAATAAATTTTTTATAGTTTAAAAGGAAATATTATGTTAAAGTACTATTTAAAATTATAAAAAATTTGTATTTGTTAAGATACATTGTAATCATTCGTTACTATTCGTTAACTAATTAGCAGCTTAAAGAAATTTGTGGTTAATATAAAAAAAATTAATTAAAAAAAATTTAATTTGATAAACATTTCAAATTTGTTAAGATAATTATTAAAGGTATATTTATGACATTTACTATCCAAAAACTTAATTTAGTAAGCATATAATCCTTTCTTTTCATATAAAAGCATGTAATGTTTATTAGACGTACTCTATTTCTGTTTCAAATTTATTTCAAACTGATAATATTAAATGTTAAAAAATAAAAGTTTTAATTAATTATAATTAAAACTTTAAATTAATTTTACCCATCCAATTTTACATCGAAAGTTTTAATTAATTCTTCTACATTAATTCTACGTCCTCTTTTTCTGTGTAATAAACGTTGAATGAATGAGGACTTTTAGATCTTTATGATTCTTTTTTTTTTCAAATTCTTCTATTAGCTCACACTCTCCTATATATATCTTGTTCAAATTTTCAATCGTTCATAAAATACTTTTTATTCATCCCCTCAAGTTCAAATACATTATTTTTGAACTGGTAGTGGAGGACACTGGATGTTAAAACAGTTTTTCGAATATTAATTCATTAATTAAATTATTAAAAAACTAAAATTAATTAATTTTAGTTTTTTTTTTAGATTTAAGTTGCCTGTATCTACCAATAGATGGGCGCCAGATAAACTTAAAAAAATGAATGAAAATTATTTTTAAAGGACTTTCTGCAATATAGTGAAAAAAAATGTAGGAATTGACTTTAAAAATTTTTTTTTTTTTTTATTACTTGTTTATTTAGATTTTTAATCTAACTTTTTTAGATTTTTAATCTAACTTTTGAGAGACATTGCTTTTTATAAAATATATCAAATGGAAACCTTTTATTCTTAGATAGCACATATTCAACTCAAGTTAATTACATAAATTACTAACAGACTCACAAACTAAGCCATCTTCACCATATAGATTTTCAGTATTGTTTTAAGCCAACTGATTCAAAATTCAATTTACATAATGGCATAAAAAGCTCATCTCAATAATACCGTCCACGGATTTCAGCGACTATTCCCTTTGTAGATCGGTTTGAATAGCGGATCACAGTAGCTTACCTAAATATTTATATATGCATATATACAAAATAATTTGAAGCCGTTTTATATTCGTATGGATCGAAGAGCTGCAGATTTCCTGATTATATATTCCCTCGCTGTAAAGCTACTCTTAATTATTGGTAACTATTGAATGCTATTAGATATATGATAATACTTGCCGTTTGTTTCCAAATGTACTGTTCGTCAGAAATTGTAAATTAGTTCAACAATCAAAATTTAATTCAATTAGTTTGATGTGAGAATTTCACATGAGTGCAGATCATATTTTGGCTACTGAATTACATTGCAAAGTTATTTGATTCATAAATTTACAATTTTTTCGACATCAAAAAGACAACTTATTTTAATTTTATTTTATAGTTTTATCAAAGGCATTTAATTCTAGTGATTAGTAATCTTCAAATGTTAGTGAATAAGTGTTAATTTTAATAAGCATAAAATCAAATAATGGATTATGAATAAAATATATTGAGTTAATTTCTTCAATTTTTTATTGATGAATGGTGTTGTATAAGAATGTCCTTCTCTACGTCTAAAAACTAATTTTATGAACACATATTTTGCAAAACAATTTTCAATTTTTATTGTATCCAAAAGCATTTTATCAAATATTTTGCATTACATTTTGTGGAAGGGAAGGATATGTATTTTTTTTAATCACACTCAAAATACAAGTTTTTCCTCTAAAATTCATTTTTTTCTCTTAATTATTATCAGAGAATTGCCTTAATATAACAAAAAATGCAATAAGAAGTTCAAAATAAGAAGAAATTGCAAAAATATGTTCACTAAGAAGTCTTATATTTTTATTGATGAGAAACATCCAATAACATTGAATAAATAGCTTCATAGAAGGAAAGAAATCATTGTATAATATCGATTGTCATTCTGATTTCGATATGTTCGATGGAGATTTTGATATGAAATAACATATTTTACATGCAAATTCAATAATTTTTATAAATAAATAGTAAATTGAAAGAAAGGTGTTTTTAAAAACTTATTTCATGTAAACAGAGGACTTATTTCAGAGGAATGTTTTATATTTTAATATAAAACATTTTTTCACTCAGTTGTATAAAAATTACAAAAAAAAAAAATTGAATATTTGAAAACTAAATAAATTCTAAATGAAATTAATGATTGTCTTTGATTTTCGATTAAAGTTTTCATTATGTTTATCCGGAAACTATGCATAAAAAACAGTTGTATTATAAAGTTAGTTTAGACAAATTGTTTAATTCAATAAATTAAATATAATTAATTAATTTAATTTAATTTATTATTTAATTACATAAATTTTTTAATTTACTGTGATTTACAATATTTCAATAAATTAAAATATTGTAAATCCCAGTAAATTAAAATTTTCATTATAAATGATAATTAGGTCATCATGAATTGTTTTTTTTTTTTTAACTAGATTGTAAAAACTTCTTATACTTCTTATTCATTTATACATATAACAGTAGCTTCAAAAAAACAGGACATAAGAATACAAACAATATTGAAAATGTGGAAAATAATTCTTTTTTTTTTATATCTGTGTTTATTATTCAGATATATATGATTACCTCTGAAACTCATTAAAATTCAGTGAATTCCCATATTTTCAAATGGCAAAAACAGGATAGGAAACCCATATGTTAGGCGTTATCAGCGTCTCCAAATAAGAAGGTCAACAAATACTAAAGGAATCAAACGCCGGAACCAATGCGAATAAAACCTCTGTCCATCAAGTCTGCTGTCCATAAGCGGTCATTCAATTACCAGGGGTCTCTGGAATACTTGATATGGTAATAGCATATCTGCTAGGATCATTTGGCGGACTAATGCAATCCCATCCTGGGCACTGAGTTGCAGGTGCGGGATTCTAGATTTTTTTCCCCTTTCTTTTGGCCCTTTTATTTTTTGTCCTTTTCTTTTTTTTTCTTTCTTTTTTGCTCCATTAACAGTTGGAAAGTAAGCGGGCGCCACGTTTTGGAAGTGGATTTTGATGGACGTTTTCCGTGTTTTGCGCCCGGACACAGAGGGAAATTGGTAATTCATACGAAGTTTCTTTTCTTTTCTTACAAAAGGATTCAGCTTGATGTATTTCCATCAAAGAAGAAGAATTAATTTGAATCTTATGGAGGTATTAATTAATTGAAAAGATATATTTAAAATAAAATTAATGAATTAAGTTAAATAATTACTTTCCTTTTTTTTAAATTCCTACTATTAGTTCACACTCTCATATATATCTTGTTCAAATTTTCAATCGTTAATAAAATACATTAATCTATTCATGTTCAAATACATTTTTTTTTGAACTGGTAGTGGATGACACTTGATGTTAATACAGTTTTTTCAAATATTAATTCATTAATTAAATTTAATTAAGTTTTTTTTTACATTTAAGTTGCATGTTTCTAATAATAGATGGCATCAGATTTAAGAGGAAAACTTCAACTTTATTTGTAAAAGACTTTTTGCAATATAATGAAAAAAAAAGTAGGAATTGACTTAAAACTTTTTTATATTACTTGTTTAAATAAAATTAACAAAGCACTTCAAATTCATAAAATGGATGTTAAAATATAATAAGAATTGATGAACTAAGTTGTAATTCAATACCGATATCAACGGTTACATATAACGGTATCATTCTACATATATTTAATAATTAAAGCTCAATTTAATATTTTGGTTGGTTTATTAACTGGAAAATTATGACAAGCGAAGTTGCTGGATTGATCAGTAAATTGGATTTACTTCATTTTTCTTTGAAATAAATGCTATTTGTTTTTCTTATCTTTTATTTTCCTTTTTTTTTTCTTTTCTTACAAAGGATTCAGCTTGATGTATTTTCATCAAAGGAGAATTAATTTGAATCTTTATGCAGGTATTAATTGAATAGACATATTTAAAAGTACTATTATAAATTAAGATTTAATAATTACTTTCGTGATAATTTTTTAAATAAAATTAGCAAAACAAAACTTATTACAAATTAACAAACTTAATATATTTAACATTACTTTATGAATTTCAAGTAATGTTAAATAATTACTTGTAATACAATAACATATCAATGGTTACAAATAACGAAATCTGAATTTATTAACTAAAGATTCAAAATTTTATTTCTTAAATTCAATACGGGTTGGTTTATTAACGTGAAAATTATGACAAAAATGTAATATAATGTTAAATATAAAATAAGAATTGATGAACTAGATATAATTCAGTAACTATATCATTGGTTACAAATAACGCATTCTATATACATTTAATAACTAAAGCTTCAAACTATATTTTATTTTTAAATTTAATATTATATGTTGGTTTAATTAATGTGAAAATTATGACCAAGCGAAGTTACTGAATTGAATAGGTAAATTGGATTTACTTGGCATTTTAGTTTCAAAGAAATGTAATTTGCTTTCTTATCTTCTTTATTTTGTTTGTTTTTCTTTATTACTTTCTTTAATAAATTATTTTTTTGCGATTTCCATCTTTTATTTTTCGAGCTCACCATATCAGTATGATTTCCTAATTTTATGCTTTATTTTCTCACATCTTATTGGGTCCTTTTAATGACAAAAGATACAAAGCATGCTTAGCAATTTTCTTTACAATAAATTTATATACTTGTCATTATAATAATTTGACAACTAGATTCTTCCACTCATGTGAAGTTTTTTAAAGATATTCCAATTTACATTTTGCTTTGCTTTTAACCTTTAGTAAAATGATGGAATCACTCAGAAATCTTTTTTTCAGTACACATTTAGTAGAAATATGGTAGATCTGTACCGTGCACGTCAGGTTAGTTAAGTCAATTGACGTCAACGTCAAGTTATTTTTTATCTTTTCAACGCTTATTACAGGCATTTTTATTCAAGATTATAATTTTTTTTTCCAATTTATTCACAGTAACCGTTTCTTTCAGCAGTTTTTCTGTCTAATGTTGCACTAAACGACGTAATAATTATTCATTTATATGTTACAACCAAACACGCCATTACACAGACATCCCATAGAAAACTAAAAATTTCTTATGGTTAAAATTTTTTGTCGTATGGCAACAGTAGTTAATACAAATATCAACCAATTTTAATATCACAATCAGCAGCTTACTTTTTTGAAATATATTTTTTTTTTTCTGTATAAAATTTGAATATGTCTTTTTTAACATTTCTTTTCACTCCATCATAATTATATAGTCCCATACCAGTTAGAAAGGTGAAGGTGGAACATCAGTAGGCCTCATGTATACCACGAACAGCTCACAGACGGGTGATGGAGGAAGGTGTCTATCTAAATAGTATTAGGATATATTAGGCTCAATAAATATATCTAGATAAATCAGGTAGATAGTCCTCTTCATTATGTTCTTCAGATGATGAAGATAGAAGATGGACAGGATAACTTTTAGGGGTAATTACCTGGGAAAAACGGATGAGTGAAAAACCCCACCAAGCAGCCTATCGATGCTCGATGGCTTTACATACATTGTCACAATCTCCATTGAATCACTAAGTTTCTAAAAGCAATGTCGGTTATGCCCTTTCATACCGATAAATCGATTATCAATACTTTGCATGCCAGATTCCACTAGATCTTTGCCACTGACCTTTGCTTTATATCAAGAAAACTGTCAAATGACGAATAGTAAAAAGATTGGAAAGTAAAAACAATTTCGAGTTGGAAAATAGAACAACATATTTTTCTGTTATAGCCTTACTAGCTTTCCTGTCTCCATCCAAACTCAAAATTAAATTCTTGTCAATTCAGCCTTCAGAATATATTTCATATTTTGATGAAGTGTGTTTTTCATTATTTTTTTTTTTCAAGTCACTGCGACTTTTTTATTCTTTCTCCACTGATTTTGCCTGCTATCTTCTATTTTATAAGAATCGTCTTTGAGAATCATTCCCATATATTTTATTTATCCTCATATATTTATTTATCCTATATATATATATATATATATATATATATATATATATACACCAATGATCACTATTTATATGCTCATCCCAAGATGTATGCTCATCTGAGATTTCATATGGGGATTGTAACTGAAAGATTGTAGATTTTCCTTGTGTTGAAATCTTTTTAAAAAATAATTTGCATTTGCAAAAAGCATTTTGATGACAATAATTTCAGAATAAAATTTTTCAAACTGTCAGATAATTTATTTAAAAACTCTTTTGCTGCAAGTACAATAATTTTGCATGTAGATTAAAAAATTCCTTCCATTTACGTAATGAAATATCGAACTGGTTTTCTTTACTTATTTTCAAAAGAATGCAATGTTTTGGAGAATTCAATTTACTTTCTTACTAAGTATGATACTTTTATAGTATTATCTTATTTTATATAATGTTCGTGAACCATTACTACAGTAATTGATCATTTTCCTTATGTATGATAAAAGTTATTAATGGTGAACACTCGTCTACCAAATTGCCTTTTTGTTGTTGTATATATAAATAATTATTATAATCTCTACATAAGTCGGAAAAAAATTATCTTTAAAGGATTCAGGATCACCAGACATCGAGCACAAGTCTTCTGGCCCTGTCTATGAAAGTTCTTGCCTTACGTAACTCAAAATGGTACCTAAAGAAAATATGCTAAAAAAAGTAACAAAAATAAAATATGTGAATCAAGTCACGCAAACTAAATGAAATACGCAACTAACAATAGAAAAATTGTCAATTTGAGCAGTCTAATTGATGTGTTAACAACAGAGAAACCATTATATCAACCACCATTCATAAATTATAAAAGTCATAAATTATGAAAGAGCAAAAGATATATATGAGCTTTGATATATATGATACATATAGTTAATATGATATATACATCCTGTATTAAATAGGCTTTGAAATTGGCAACATTTATACTGATTTTTTCTTCGCAGAAAAAAAGCGAAGATCTGAATGAAAAATTCATCAATCATAAAATATGACAAAGATTTTTGTGCAAAATTTGCAGACAAGGATTATGTTGTAGGAAGTTGTGTATAATATATATATTTATATATACGTATAATTTTAAGTAGATTATTATGCATATAATTTACAATTCTTCAGCATGAAGGCTAATAAACTAAACTTTTTTTGTTTTGTTTCATTTAACACTATATATTCATAAAAGCACTGGGATATACTACTGAATTCAACAATTAATTGGATATTCTACTGTTTCAATTTTATTCTTGAGCTGTATATATTCGCGAACACTTTTTAAAAGACTTAGTAGAAAATATTTAGATAATACTGTCAAAAATTTTTTACTCTTAGGTGTAGTTAGTGATTCTTTTTTCAACTTTCATAATATCTCAAAAGATATACTGGAAAATATTTTTTTTCTTCTGTATATATTTTCACTGAATAACAAATAAGATTGCTCATAAAGTATTGTTGTTTTGTAAAAGTCCTTTTTTATGTATTATATTAATCTTAATTATTATTAATTTTTGTATAAACATTTTTGTGAAAAGAAACGTTAATTCTCTAATATTTCCTTTTAAAGACAAATAATCTTTTAAAAGGAGAAAAAAATGTAAAAACTATTAAATATGGCTTAAAATTATTCATTTGGAGTTATTAGAAAAATATAGAAAATAAAAACAGTACTACAGTGGTAAAGACTTAAGAATTGAAAAATAATATTATTTACTTTAAAATTCTTTCTTAATCCGCTTATACAAATTTGTAATAAATTTTACAAACAACTTGGGAACTTATAAAGAATATTTAAACAGAATAAATAATTCAACAAAATATTTGTTAATTTCTCAGTTTGTTAAAAGAATACATCTTAAATTAATTGTTTTCTAAAGAATTATTTTTCTAGTATATGTTATAGTTTATTAATTAAGCTTTTTATTTTATTATTTTTTTTGCTTACGTTTGTCTGATTAAAATTATCTGTAAAAAATATTCAATCTTCGTTTTGAAATAATTAGTAAATATTATAATTATAAATAAAAGTAATCAACTTTAATTAAAAAAATAAAAAAAAATAATATTAAAAAATATTAATTTTTTTTTGCAATTAATTTAAATATTTATTAAAAATAAATATAAATAATATTTAAAATTAAAAAAATAATAATAATTAACTTGTTTAAATACTTTAAAAAATTTTGTAAATTAAAAAAAAAAAAAATGAATAAATTGATATTAATAAAAATTTGAATTGAAAATTAAAATTGATTAAAATTTTTTTTTTTAAATGATTAAAAAATTAATAAAAGAATGATTTAAAAAATAATTAAAAAATTAATAAAGGAATAATTTAAAAAATAATTAAAATAATAATTAAAAAATTAAAAAAAAATAATTAAAATAATAATTAAAAAAATAATAATAATAATTTAAAAAAATTAAAAAAAAACAAAAAATTTAAAATTATAATTAAAAATTAAAAAAAATAACTACAAAAATTAATTTAAAAAATGTAATTATAACTTTTTGTATCTGTTTTCTTGGAACAATGAGTATAAGAACTAATAAAATAAAAATTTAATTCCTTAAATTGTTTTATAAATAATTTTTTTCATATTTTCCCCTCATAATTTAAAAACAGCAAAAAAAAACCTATTAAACAACTCATTCTTCTCTTAAAAAACATAATATACAGCATTCTTGAAAAAAAAAAATAATCCTGAGGAACTTATTGCTCAATTAAGGGAAAATCAAAGAAAATTCAAAAATATATTCCACCCAAAATTAAACATCTACTCTAATAATTCATTTCCATTCCCCCTTTTCCGCCGATGCACCCAGCGGATTTAAATTGCAATTTGTCAACGTTATCTATTCTATACGTTTTTCCCGGAGCTGAGCTTCTTTTGAATGGAGACTCATTTCAGTACAGCATCCAATTTGTCAAACTAAATGACGACTGCAGGTTCTCAAAAACGATCATTTCGAAGTTAGATACGGAAAGATATTATTCAAAGTTTAGAGTAGAAATAGTCGAAATTTATATCTGATTTATACTTAATGCGTCGTTAGTTTCTTCGCATAGCCGGTTAAATTGAAAGTAATCCGTGTTTCGAATGCTCTCGTGAAATAGGTTAGAGCTGTGACAAAAAATAAAAAAAAAAACAGTGGTTTTTCATTTCTTGGATTGGCAATGGCATTTTCTCTGGCACTTTTTTTTTTTTTTTTTAAAGAAGAAAAAAAAGTTCTTTTTTTTTTTTCTTCTTTTTTTTTGTGCTTGTGTTAGAAATCGTTGGTTCTTACAAATATACTGTAGCTATGAAAATTGCTTCGTTTTTTGCTTAGATGTCGTAACATTTTGTAAAGTAAACTTGTTCTTTGGGGGGTCTGATAGTTGAGTGAATAGCACTCTGGCATTCGGTGCCACAAGTTTCGATTCGAGACCCGTCAGTGCCATTGATGTTTGTTATGGTTCAGAATCGGTTTTAAACTGTAGGTCCCGATCTATTAATGACATGGATGTTTGTAGTGGTTCGAATCCTCTTTTGAACCGTAGGTCCCGGTCCAATAATGCCATGAATGTCTGTAGTTGTTCAGAATCCACTTTAAACTGTAGGTCCCTATTTAATATGTTTGTAGATTGTTGGGCATAGGGCTGATAACCCTACCACGTAAAAAGAAAAACATCTCCTGCCTTGAAATCTGCCATTAGGCAGACCTGCTTTGGACCAACATGGGGCTGTTGCGCTGATGAAAAAAAGAGAATTTTAAATTATTTAAATTATTAATTTAAAATTATCGGTAAGAATGGTTCATATTGTTAATAGTTGTTCAACCTGAACGTCAATAATGAAGCGTCACAATATCTAAACGATAATTGAAATTTACTATTATAACTTTTTTTTGAATTTTAGTTTACACCATAGGACTTTTATTCCATAGGTTGTCAAGAACTCTGAATTTAAAACAAATTGATGCAGATAACAAAAAAAAAAAAAAAAAAAAAAAAATTCTTGTTAATTCTAATTCAGAAATATATTACTAAAATGTAATTTATTGCATAAACTCAACTACATTCTGCTGTATAAATCATACGGTGAATTGTTTTTTTTTTTAACTGCATGCATGCTGTTGTAAATGATTTATTACATTGTAAATATTTTTTTAAACGTTTCACCATTGACACTACATTAAAAAAATTTTAAGTTTATTTAATGGATTTATTAAAAGAATTATTAATCTGCAATGCATTCAATGACAGATTGTTTAATGGATTCTACAACATAAATCAGATAAATTTTATTTTATTATATAATATATATGCTGAATTTTAAATTGTCTTCTTCAATACATTAATAAAAAGATAATTTAATTTGTACCTATACATTCACAAACATTGAGAATCGAGCAAACATGTTGAGTTGGCAGAATGTAATACAATGATGACAGTTCGACAGAATAAAAATTTAAATTTTCTAGATAAATGCATCCATTAATGATTGAAGGCATTCTAAATTGTACATTTTTAAAATTCACTATTAATAATTACAGTAGACATGAATATCTGATTTCAAATTATAATTATTAATAAATCATGCATGAAGTTCAAAATTATAATTATTAATAAATCATGCATGAATCAACTTGAAGTTTTTTTATATAAAGAGATATCAGGAGTTGTCTATCCGCGTTTCATATGCTTGATATCATTGATACTAATGACTAATGACAATAGTTGATTTTTATGCAGGGTGCACCAATTTATAAATTGTTATTTTATTAAAGTGTATTTACCATTATAATTAACAACTTACTGTAGAAAATTAATTGTAAATAGTAGAGAAATTTTTGAATCGTTGCAGAACAAAAAATTGGTTGAATTTAAACCGTAGGTCTCTGTTTAATATGACTGTACAGCGCTGGGAGTTGAACTGACAGCCCTACCTCGTAAAAAGAAAACCATCTATTGTCTCGAAATTCGTCAATAGGCAGACGGCCTTGACCACCATGAAGCTGCTGCGCTAATGATCATTATGATGATGAATTGGTTGAATCTGTATCAGACACTTCGAAATAGAACAGCAATTGCAGCGTTATCTTAGACTTCAAAAAAACCAAACAGTTAATTAATATTTTTATTGTAGGAGACAATTAACACTCTATCCTTTTCTACATGGAATCTATATTTTAAATATATTTTAAATAATATATAAAACTGTAATAATGCACTTAACTGAGTTTTAACAGCTTACATTTTATAACAACTAAATTTGTAGCATGTTAAATTTTACATTCAGTTTATTGTAGCTAATATTATATCAATAGCTACAATAATAAGAAATTGTTCTTTAAATTCCTAAAGTATTTACGCACAAAAAAAACTGTCGAAAATCTGTTGGAATATAATATGTGCACCTTGCATCAAGCCAGAAGTCTTATCTAAGCTCTAATCGGGCAATTAATAGAGTTTTAACCACAGGCGTGATGTATGGGGCACCAAATTGGTCCCTAAGCATGAAAACAGGTCGTTTGGCGCTTCCCATAACTTACCCCATTCTTCGCGCTATCTGTCCAGCCTCCCGCTTCTAATTAACCAGACACAACTGCCATCCAGCCATCCATCCTTCATGGACACGGCTGCTGGAACAACGACAATCCTAATTGCATCAGAGGAAGTTTTCCAAAGGTATAACGAAGTCCATTAGTTTGCGGAACCGGGCTGGCATTGATGGACTCGCCCAGTCCAGGACGTGCCCACTTCCTGCAAGGAGTAGGGACAAGGGTATCCGACCAGCAACGGATACTCAGTCATAAAACTTGCTAACGATTCCCCGTGCCAAATTGAGAAGGTTAATTTCTGCAGGCATCGCCCTCGTTGGGGTTGGTCGTTAAGATGAAATCTGACTTTTAAGATTTCAGGTGATCGCTGGTTTTAGTGGCTGCTGTCTAGAGCCATAAAATTTGGATGAGGACAGTAATTGTCCATTGCTGGGCAATTCTTGATGAGTAGGATTTTCTTATCAATCTAGTCAAAAGAAGCAATGCCGCTTTTTCCACGTACTATAGGGTTAATCAGTTACAATTTTATTAGAATTGAATTTTAATTTAAATTCAATTAAAATCATTTAAATTTTAATTTTAAAATTAAAATTTAATTTAATTTCTAATTTTAATTCTTTGATTTAAATTCTTCATTAGCAATGAAACAAGAAAATTTGTCAAATGATAAAGTAATAAAATAAAAATTTAAATGTAAAATAATAAAGTAATGAAATGAAAATGTAAATGTAAAAGGATACAATAATAAAATGAAAATTTAAATGTAAAAATGATAAAATAAGAAAATGAAATTGTAAATGTAAAATTATAAAAGAATAAAATGAAAATGTAATTGTAAAATGATAAAATAATAAAATGAAAATGTAAATGTGAAAAATGATAAAATAATAAAAATGAAAAATATAAATGTAAAATAATGAAATGAAAAATGTAAAATAATAAAATGAAAATGAAACCATGAGTTTAAATATTCTAACTAATTAACTAATTGGATTATTATTCGATAAATTGTAATAGTTTATTTTAACTTTTTTTCTAATTTCAGGTAATATACATGAAAATATGTTAATTAATTTTTAAGATTTAAAAAAATCATAAACTATATTACATTTATAAAAGTGTAATTGCAGTATATTTTATAGCTAAAAAATTGAATTATCCAATTGATGAAAATAATTCAAATATATTATTCAAAACAATAATATAAAATTCCTTCAAGATTATTTTTTTCCTTTAACAAATGAATTTCAAAAGTTAGCTTGTTTCAAATATCTTTTAATGCATATCTAAGTATCAAATTTTAGTTATACAATTAAATAAATTTTATCCATCATTTTATCCAAATTGTATCCAATTTTGTTTGTGATTATTCTTTCATTTAAGTACGGAAAAACATATTTTCTCTATAAACAACACTTTGCCCTGAAGAAAATTACAACGAGCTGATCAAAGTAAATATATAACTTAATAATTGAAAACTAGTATAATTATTTTTCTTCAAGTATAATTAGAAAATGAAAACAAATTATATATATTTTTTATATTACATTTTTTTTTTAATTGCTAAATATTTAGAGAATAATGAAACATTTTTAAACACAGGTTTAAATTACCACTTAGGATAGAAGAACAGTATAATGAAGTAAGGCATATTAAAATTATCTTTGATCTGCAAGGAAAGTCTTTTTTTAAATTATGTAGACTTTCATCAGACATCATTTGGGAATACAACAGAACATTAGTTCTTCACAGTTTAGAAAACGTTTGTTTGTATATATTATTATTTAAAACTCACTACAGGTTCAAATTCTATTTATCATTGATAAATTAGTTTTCTACTCTGTTGATAACTACTAGAACTATTTATATAAATATTTATGAAAAAAACAATGAAAAAAAACTTGTTTTGTCATTTGGGAAATGTTTAAATTTTTAATTCAACTTTATAATCCTAATCATTTATTTATTCCGACAAATGTATCTGTAATAAATTTGTTTAAGTATGCTTTTAGCATATACGTTACTAAAGGAGGAATAACATTTACCATAAAAATCATTTTTTAATAAATATTTTTTTTCTCTTTGAAGAAATAAATTTGCTTCTAATTATCAGTGCCCCACTTATGGTCAAGTAGTATCATGATCAGCAAACAAGCAAGAAGTTACACTTTCTAAACTAATGGGACCTAAATTAATGTACAAGCACTGGATATAGAAAGGGCGATAGGTTTGGTTTGTCACTCTAAGATCATTTTTGGCACACGTTGGCTAATTAGACAGGGACCTACAGTTTAAAGTGGATTAACCAAGTAGAAGTGGTGTGGTTCTGATTCAGTGTAGTTTCATGGTTGAAACAACTGTTTCTTTAAATGATAATTCCAAACTTTTAGCTCTCATATTTATCAAAATATGTTAAGACAGCACTGAACAATTGCGACACATAACACCAATATATAACAAATATTTACAGAAACACCTTAAAAAGCCAGTTCGTTCTGTCCATACTGTCTGGCACCCTTCTCGACCGTTGCACTCGCTGCACTCTTCACTCGACACTCCCTTTTCTCTTCCACCCTCTCCCATTATCGTTTTCAAAGTCTAACGTGCGAGAAAAAAAAAAAAACGTGCAAAGTTCAAAGTCTACCATAAGGGTTAATCCGTCCTTAAAAGGAGAATCTATAAACTTTGAGCTCTACCATGTTGACTATATTTTGTTTAGGAAGACATGGTGGATCCTTGCTAACCAGTAACACTAGCAACCATCAGGATACGAATCTGAAATCTGCAGATACAATGGTCAGAGTGATACTCAATTGACCATCAGGGCGCTAGAAAGGGAAATATCTGCTAAGGATTGTGATATAGATCCAATGGCGGTATCACTGTCACTGCTTTTCAAAATAAATAGATCTGAAGCTGATTGCGACAGTGGGTGCAAGCGTTTCTGAAATACAGTCAGGTTGAAGGGTGATCTTCTCCTAGGATTTCTTTCTCACGACACAAGACACAAAGGCGTCGATTAAGGCACAAAGGCGATGTAATTATGCAAGAATTATCCCAAAGTGAGTGGGAAAATAAAAGATGATATAGTCTGATGTACAACAAAAAAAAATAGAAAATTATAAGTGAAATTCTCAATATTAAGATAAATAAATGTTTTGACTTAAGTTTCAGTTTTAATTAGTTAAATAATATATTCATTAAAAAAAATAAATTGTTTAATTATAATATTTTATTTTATTTAAAAAGAGAATAGTACATTTATCATTTACAGAAAAGTATAATTCTTCAGGCAAACTTATTATTTTATCTCAAATAACAAAAAGAGAATGGAAAAACAATTCAAAAGTACCCCCTTTAATTATTTTGCACTGTTTGCTAACATTCCATTCTTTTATTAGAAAAAAAGAAGTGAAAGAAAAGGATCCGAGATAGGTTTTACCTCTGGAAATGAGTTTCACACCCACTATTTCTACTGATTTCGAAGAATCGATTATTTGGGAAAAGAAAAGTGACTCTCAACTTTAGTTTCCAACTAGAGAAAATGTGAAACGGGCAGTTAGCGTAAACGAAACTAAATTGAGAGTTTTATCTTTTGTTTTCTCTGTGAGATATTTCCCTAACACTCATCTGGGACTGATTGATCGGGTCCATGATCAAATTGCTAGTCGTAAAGTGTTAGGTTTCGGTAGGGTCGTTAGTAGAATAAGATGTCATTAGGAGGATGCGTTTTTTTTTTTTAATCGAAGATTGTTTTTCTTTTAATATAAAGCTCTTGTTCTTTTAGCTAATTCTGTTGACTTTATAAAGAACTACGAAAGTAGTATCCTTCATTATGAAGAACTACATATTAATCTACATAGTTAGCGCTAGATCACGAGTATGCTGATAAATACTGGAGAATACTAATTTTTAAAATTTTTTTAATTGTTTATAAATATTATTACAATGATTAATTCATGTTTGGATTACATAATTTGAACATATTTTAGCAGCAATTGTTTTATATGAGTTTTATTCACTTGATTCGAAATGTGTATATTTTTATATTATAAAACATGAATGCTTCTAAGATATTTAATTTATTTTACCTATATTTCAGCTGTAGGTCAATCCTTTGTCAAAATTAATTTTATATTTTGTGCTATATAAAATGATTTCCAGTAGAATAAAAATGTTGTGATTAGCTCTATATTACGATATACAAATTCTTTCCTTCTGGTGCATTGATTATTTGTACATCGGAAACAACAGATGTTATATATCTCATCTTATATTTGGCATGCTGTCTAGACAATGTCAGTAGAAAATGAACAATGTACGTAATACAAATAATCTGTTTTCACAAATATATATTTATATTTGTGAAAACTGGTTATTTACTGTATTACGTACATAGTATAGAGAGTATTACTATGTAATATACTATTCTAAATACATTTACTATATGTATTAAATATATCTACTGACATTGTATAGTAGAATATATCTATGAATCTAAATGTGAGATGAGACCGTATAACATCTGTTGTTGAGACTCATCTCATCTCATCTCATCTCATCTCATATATCTCATCTATATATATATGTATATATATATATATATATATACATACAAGTATTTTATGTTAGCCATTGTGATTTTGTGTATGATCATTTTGAATTTTATTTAATGATTATTTAAAGCGAAAAATATATTTTTCAATACTATTTGGATTATGATAATGTTGTTTATTCATCGCTTAAGGATATTTTGACCTATTAGTCTGACAAATCCTACACGAGGTTGCGTAATACAATGGGTTTTCTTTTCAAACTGATTATGTATACTTAACTTTCTTATTTGGCATAAGAAGTAGGTTGTATAGTTATAAAAGAAGTTATTATAAGGTGTAGCATAAAGCCGTATAATATCTAATTGGCAGCAATAAATAACGCATTCCATGATCTTTGTAAGCGTCCGTCTATTTTATGCATTGACGGAGTTTGTAGTGTCATTCTCAGTGAAACAGGCAATTATATGAGTGCAACTGATATTATTAAACATAAATTTTATAATTATATAGAAATATTTTTACTTTCATAATAAGCCATTTTTATTTCTATTTTATAATTGCAACACACTGGCTTTAGTTTCCATTTAAATCCATTTGATTAACAGAAAAATATCGCAATCTATAATCGCTATCCGATTACAAATATCGCAATCCATAATCTTTGAGTCCATCTGTTGTAAGCAATGACGGAGGTTGTAGTACCAGTCTCGTTGAAACAGGCAATTAAAATTATCAACTGATATTATAATACAGAAATTTAATAATTATATAGAAACGAACATAAATACGAATTCATTACGAACATAAATATATATAGAATATATTTTTATGTTCGGAATGAACCTTTATACATACCAGCACACATAATTTAGTTTCCATACACACATACTCCAGTTAAACCGACTTGATTAATAGAAAATCAATGGGCCGGTGTTTAATGGTGATCGCCTTCCTTCTGTGTCAATTGGAACCAGAACTGGGAATCTTCCATCTCAATTTGTGATCCGCACCCCCTATCGAACTGCAGAATCACAGAAGAGAGGCATCAGTGCATGACGATCCCCAGTGTGCTGCAAAAACATCAAATACAAAAAGAAAACTGGGGGGTTGAGCATGAAAAGAAGTTGAATAAGAACATCGTCTTCCTTCTTGATAAATTGGCCTCACTCCCCCAAATGATAATCAGACATCTTTCGGGACCCGGTTTCATCTAGCAAGCGGGCCACCAAAGAATAAGTAGATGGCATGGCAGGAAGAAAAAAGTACTCTGACTTCTTCAGCCATCGTCATGTGATCCGACGTCATTTGCGTGTTTCCCCAGTGTTCGAAACCAATACGGGCTTGAAGGAGAAAGTATTGATGTTTTCTTGTTTTTTTTTTATTTTTGTTTCGTTATACAGATAAAAAAAGGAATCCATATCTCATAATCCATCCACAGAAAAATATGGATATTTTTGTACTCAGATTTTTCCTCCTTAATCTTTGAATAATGTCTCTCTATTATGAGCATAAAATGCTTTATCGGTTAAAAATAAAGGAAAAGGGAATTTAATATTTTGGAAATTAGGTTATTTAATTGTAAAATTCTGATATAAATGTGAGTTACCTTTATTTCATGTTATTTATGCTTTATTTGGTTTATGGATATTTCCTCCATTTGTCTAAAATGTGTAAGTAAAAATATTCTGGGTAACAAATGAATGTAGTTGTAACAGAACTCTGTATTGCATAAGATAAGCAATATTTCGTTTTTTATCAAAACATTTCGTTAAAATATTTTCAGCTTAAAGAGAATTTTCAGACTGAGATTTAATCTCAGAAAAATTATGCGAGATATATAAAGAATATTCTTATAATAATTAAGTGGTCTTCTACTTTAAGTGGTCTATCTCTTTCACTATTTTGGGGGTTATTTTTGGCATGAGATGATTTATAAACTTGTTTATATCTAAAATTACATGGAAAATCAGTTTCCATTCGAAGGAAAACTATAATAATAAAAATAACTGTTTGTTTAAATAAATGCGGTTTAAATATATCACTGTTAGCACCTTAATTTTTCAAAATCCTATGACTTTTTACAAATATTTTTATCTGTTCACGCTTCATATTACCATCCAGTTGAAAGAAGTAGTAAAAAAGATATATAAATAAAATAATATATGAACATAAGTAGAAAATTATAGAAGGAAGTTTAGCTGTTTTAAATGTTGATATTAATTGTTTTATAATTTGTAACAACTGTGTTGTAAAAACAAATAATAAATAATTTCATTGATTTAACATGGATGTCAGTTTATCTCACTTCCTTGGCAGTGAAATTTTTGGATGTAATGCGACAAATCTAATATTTCCAAGTTGTGCATACTTAGAAATAGGAATCTCGACTCGTGACTCAGTGGTAAAGTAAGCCGTTGGTGAGCATTACAGCTGAGATTCAATACGATGATGGCATTGTTATAGAGACAGTTTTTCAAGAAATAATGAGGCCGTTGGTTTTTGTGATGTTCAACATCTTGCCTCGTTAGTCAGACTGCTTGGTAAGAGTTTTCCCCTATATAATGCATCTTTACGTTACATCTTAATTTATCTTTATAAATCATATGTCTTCACTCGGAGCCAAGTAAGACTTTCTACCTTTGGGTGCTCCATCACAACAGAAACTGACCACCTTTCCTCCATCCATAAGTAGACTACTCCCGTGAGTTCCTTCCACACACAACAGCAGAAATTGAGAAAGTTATCTTTTATCACAAAATCGTCAAATTTGCAATTACTGATTTGGTTTGGTTTGTCGTTCTAGGATCATTTTGCACACACTTTGGGTTAATTAGACTGGGACTTACACTTTAATGCGGATTCCGAACCGCTAACTAACATCCATGTCAGCGCCAGGATTCAAACCTGAAGCTTCTGGTACCAAAGGACAGATCGCTAGCCAATTGGCCATTAGGTCTCTTGTAATTACTGAAGGTGTACTAAGAGGGAGGTTAAAATGTACTTTTGTGGTTTCAAAATCAAGCATTGATTTTTATTTATCTTTAAAACGCATCCCTGTCTAAAGGAGAAAATAATTCAATGTTTTCATTTTTACATACCATTAATTCAAATTAGAAACATTCAGTAATTCATTGAAGGAAAGGCAAAGCATCAAAAATCTTTATTCGGAATTAAATATGAAAAAGTAAAAAAGAAAACTCCTAGAAGCAGTTTAACATGAAATCTTCTCCATCATATTCGTTCCAAGAATCTTGAGCGATGAACTTAAACCGTCGTGCCAAATGTAAATGAACGATTCCATCCTCTTGATATATGTGATGCGTGTCAAAAACGTCGGATACAAATGTCATCTGTCTCAGTCGGAGCGAGAAAAAATAAAATATTTCTGAATACTTTATTGGGAAATGCTGCCCTGTATATCAAACTACTATGGAGTACCATCTATCTGTCTTTTATCGTACGATTGGTATGATAAAAGAACTAAGAATAAGCGTCTAAGCAAATGGTTCTGTAAAAATTGTTCATTATTTCTTTGTACAGAAAAAATAAAATTCTACGTATGTAATAAATGTAACGTATGTAATAATGTTACATATGTCATAAATTTCTTTTTCGCATTTCAAAGAAATAGATTTTAAACATTGTACTGTTATTAATAAAAGGTGTTACGTCTTATTTTATATTATTTCACGATCCCTGTATTGCTTTATAGTGGATAATTAATATTAAAAGTTGAGAAATCTGTAAATGTAAATATTCCTTCTCTAATTCTAAAAACAATTTGGTAATCTTATTTATTGATATTTTTACAATATTATCAGAAACATTGTTTCCAAATGTCTGACATTTTGTTTTGAACTCATTTGCTTAAGCAGATTCTGCGCTAATAAGGATGTAGGATATATGTTATATTTGATGCTATATTTGATGCAACAAAGACACTACGCTGCAGCCACAATTTCTATCACGATATATAACGAACACGACCAAGGTTGAATGTTTGGGATTCGCTCATTTACCAGCTCCTAAAACCCAATGAAAGGACTTTCCGGTCAACATTTATTTAGTCTGTTCCTGAAATAGATAAATGAAGTTTTGGTTCAACATCATTTATCAGGTTTTTAACATGCTTACTCAATTTATAAGAACTATACTAGCCATCCAGTCTATATATAAAAAGTAATTAAATGTGTTTCATTTTTAAAATTCATCATTACGGATTTTTATTTAGTATAGTAGTATTTTTCACTAAATTTTTTTAATATTTATTTCAGACTATAATCACATGAATCTTTTTATATTTTGCAAAGGTATTTGAAAAGAAATTTTGAACTCATTGTATTTCTGTATTGAGGAGTGTATTCGTCATTGATTAATCTGTCTTCACAATTAAATTTAGAATTTTTCTGACTTATTGCAAAAGAATAATGTCCTTAGTTAACATATAGAAGTACTCAGGTTCAAATCTGCTGGCGGTATCCATTGCAGTCTTTACCTTCAATGATAAAGAAACTTATCGATAATCTGATTGTCGGTTAAAAATTAAATATTTTATCATCCTGTTTGTTACAGATATTTGGGTTGTTCGGTTTTGGTTGTTGCTTTATCGTCAGTCTATGGGCTATTCGTAGCATATATAAATTGGACAACACCGTGGACAAAAAAAAAAAAAAAAAAATCAAAGATTTGAATTTCCTCAGTGATTCATTAGAAATACAATTCCATTAAATATTTGATATCCGAATATTACAAAACCTTATTATTAGATTTCCACTTATTTTTTTTTTTTTTTTTTATTTTTTTTTTTTTTTTATTATTCGTGATATTCTTTTTTTAGATCTTTTTTATTCTTTTTTTGATTCTTTTATATCGACATTTTTTAATTTGTTTAACTTTTATTAATATAATGAATACGGTGACCCAGCAGTACATAAAAAAAATCAAGGATTTGAATTTTGCCAATATCGATAATGAATTTTTTTATGAAGAAAAAAAATTATGTAGATATCAATTCAACTTTAAATATAAGACATTCCCCAGACAAAGTTTAATGTAGTTCTAAAGATGATGGAATACCTTGAGAAACGAATTTTAATGGAAATTGTTATTGAAAACGGTATATTTATATTGAAAGCGGGGCCTTTAGAGACAAGTAGACTCGTAAATAATCTATATGTCTGCTATGAACCGTTTTTCGTTGTTCATCGATGATATATATAAATTGACATCATGCCACCAATATGAAAAAAAAATTAAGGATTTGAGTTTCATTTGTAAACCATAATATAATTCCATTATAAATTTAATATCCGAACATTTCTACACTAGAGATAACTTAGACATACTACACTTTTAGATACTAAACTTTTAAATAAATAAAATCGACATTTTTTTTTTTCATTTCAAACTTGTTGTTATACGTTACATTGAACAGAAAACCAGAACTGAACTAATTTTAAAGTTAAGAAATTTAACAATAATGAAGTTTTAATAAAAAAAAATTATATAAATATAAAATAAAATTATGTAAAAAAATAATATAAAATAAAAATAAAATAATGTATTCTAAAAATGATAGAATATCAAAAAACAAACCTTTATATTTTACTAGTTTATAAGAAACTGGAATTGTAAACAATTTAGTTCGACTGTTTCTTTTTTAATGTTATTTTTTTAAAATTTGATGCTATTTAAAATTAAAAATGTTCATTGGAAATTTTAAAGCATTTGTCAACAATTTTTTTAGTTGTTAGTTTAAAATAAATAAGCCAATTTATTTTCTCATGTGGAAGAAATTTTAAACAATTTCTGAACACTTTTGGGACGTTTCGCAATTTGTAAGAAAAATTTGTTTTTTTTATATTCACAAATATCTTGTGCAGTATTGCTTTATTTGTTTCTGCATTTATTTCAGAATACCTTTAATACCTTATCTGATTTCTTGGCTATAGATATGAAATGTATCTCGGCCGTGTATTTAAAATTCTATTGTTTAATGGAAATGATATTTGATTGGATAATTTTTAAAATTGTATAAACTATCAATTCTATATTTTTAAATTGTTTGGTGAGTGCAAAAACAAATATAAATAAATATATCTGCAATTTATTTTCTCATTTATTTCAGTAAACCTTTTATACCTTATCTGATTTCTTGCTAAACAAATAGATATGAATTGTATCTCAGTCAATTTATTAGAAATTATTTGTATTTCTTGAAACATATTTGACACCATTTTAGATAGGCTTTTAAAAGGGTATAAACTATCATTAATATTTTTTTTTGTCTAATTCTTTAATGAAAAATTTCAACCAAGTGCATTAAGAAACTCCTACTAAAATAATCTTGCAAAAAAACTAAATTGTTTGGCACAAATATATATATACATAAAAATATATGTGAAAGTATTGTTTTATTTGTTTCTGCATTTATTTCAGTAGACCTTTAATATCTTATCTGGATTTCTTGGCTAAACAAATAGATATGAATTGTATCTCAGTCATGTATTTATTAGAAATTCTACAGTTGTATTTAATGGAAACGATATTTGACACTATGTAACATAAGATAATACTTTTAAAATTATATAAACTATCAATTCTATTTATTTTTTTCTTGTCGAATTCTTTAATGAAAGAATTCAAAATCAATCAATGAATGCATTAAGAAACTCCGATCCATTAAAGAGAAAAAAAGAAAACAAGTAAAGAAGGAGAAAAGAAGAAGGAAAAAGAAAAAAAAAGAAAAATATCCACTTTTTGAAAATCTCATTTATTTAAGGACATTCTATCTAACTTCCATTTGATCTTAATCTTAATCGTAACTTGGTGTCCCACCGAATGGGTTCTTTTTTACTTTTCTTTTTACAACCAAGCAATTTAAAGGCGGATTGAAGATAAATTATTCGCACCATGGGCAGACCAAATGAACCTAATGCAAAAATTACATTCCATTCATTTACGAACTTTTACTTATTTCTTTTTAATATTCTTAACTTTTGTTATCGATTAAAAAATGTTTTTAGGTTAGAGTAGCTTCTTTTTCGTGATTGTACCGCATCGAATTCGATTAAGAGATGAAAATTGGCTTAATTGTAGCGAATCGATATGGGTACCCTTAGAAGGTTAGTTATGGTATTTAATTAAAATAAGGATTAAGTATTTATTATTTAATTAAGTATATGCTATTAAAATTGGCTTAATTGTAAATCAATACAGGATTGTTTGAGGCCTAGTTATAGTATTTAATTAAAATAAGATTTAAGTATTTATTATTTCCAAGTATATCTGTTTGTGGGACCTGATGGCCGAGTGACTAGCGCTCTAATGCTCTGTGCCACACGTTTCGGGTTCGAATCGCAGCGGGACCATGGATGATTTTAGCGGTTCGGAATCCACTTTAAACCGTAAACCGGTCTAATAAGTCCGGTCTGTAGGGCGTAAGGCTGACAAACATATCCCGTAAAAGAAAACATCTCCCTGATTCGAAATCTGCCAGTAGGCAGACGGCCTTGGCCCACCATGGGGCTGTTGCAAAAATTAAGAAGGGTATATGTTTATTTAATTTTTTTCATAATATTCAGTTCCTTGTAAATTTCAACAATGCAATCATAATAATAATAAATATTAATATTACTTGGTGGCCTTCGTGCTCTACTGATGTAAACAACAAACCAACAACCAGATGTACAAACAACCTGTTGAAAGGCGTTGACGAAAGAATGTAAGGATATATGATAAAGTTACCACAGCCACCATTTCCTTTATCCTTTCATTAATTTAGTTCTGAGGTAAAGAAAGAAAATAGACAGACCTTTAAATCCTCCTCTCAACTGATAAAACGTGAAATACACTTGTTTCATCACCCATACCAATGGACTTGCCCAGCGCAGTTTTTAACAGCAAATTTCCGACTCTCCACAGGGCATGATTTTCTTACATACTTGCACTGCATTGGTATAGCTGCTACTGATGTCTGCCCTCTGTGCTAGTTGGGTGAAACCATGGACTTTTTACATTTAACAACATGCACCGCACACGAATTCTGCAACGTTACCAGCAAATTTTATTGGGCTGCAAGGGTTCTTATAGCGGATAACGCTACAGTTTGATGTAGGAAAAAAAGGGTAAGTGGGAGATAACCAAGGAAGCCAAAAGCCTGATTGACGATGGAAAAATTACGTTTTCGCAAAAGACATCGTGTCTTTTCCATTTGCAATGTCCATTGTGTCTCTTAATTTCCAATACCTTCAATAGGTTCGAATAGGAGTTTGAAGCTTGACAGCAGCGCACATTTTCAATAGCTACTACAAGAACACAGTAGCAATTTGTGAATTATTTTTGTTTGCAAGAAATTGATGATCTAGCATTCGTTTTTGTTTGTGCATTGAATTTAGGAAAAAAAGTCACACAAATTACATTTAAGTTGTTTTTTTAACGTTAGTATAAATATAAATTAATGAACTGTAATTTACAGTAAATTTATAATTATAATTATTTAATTAAAATATATCGCCTACATTTTGATGAAATTTGATGGCTCTAAATTACCATTGAAGGTTTTTAAATTAATAACGCATTATAGATAATTCTATTATATCGCACCTCGTCTTTGTCTGCAGATATCAGCAATATACCGAGAGTTACTGAGTTAGATCACATTCAATCAATTGAAATTTTGTTTAACACATTACATTTGACTATACGTTAGCAAGCATTGCGACATATAAAAATACTAATATATGAAATCAACAGTAATTAGGTAATTTGTAATAAATTTTAAATTTATTTTTGCTTGCTACATATTGTTTTGTTCATTTAAACAATATGTATAATGTGTAATTTAATATATAAATTAACAAATTATCTTTACAAACATTCAGAATGGGAACGTTTATATAAAAGTACTGATATCAAATTACTTCAACTGTCTAAGTTAGTATATTGTACGGTTCTTTTAAGTTTTTAGTTCTTTATTCAAACTCATTTTTGTAATATAATTTAGAAAACATCTCAACTCTTTTCTGAAAACTTTAATTTATTTACTTAATAATTTAATCAATTGGACTTTTAAATAAATGAAATAAAATATCATTTTTTTTCCTTATTTAATATAAATGAGATGATAATTAAACAACTTCCTTTGATGATTTCCATCTGATCTGTCAAAAGTGTTGTTAATTAAAACAAATCCTTTTATAGCTATTTCAGAAAGGTGGTTGTAATACTGAAGGGTTTTGGGGTAAACAAGTTTATGCAAGACATAATAAATTTGCATGAAGTACATTAATTTTTATTTGACATTTCAAAAAGCCCAAATTAATGTAATTTATTTCTTATTAGTTCCCATGGTAACCAGGTAGGAATATAATTAAATTTAAATAACTTATATTTTACTAAATAATCATATGTCACAAGAATTCAATACTTCATACAGATATGGAATTAATGCGTTTTTTTGTTTTGTGAGGTGAAAAGTTTGACACTAATATTCAAAACAAATTTAAAAAATACAATAAATTTCCTGACAATATTCGTATATGTGTTATAACTGTAATCAGGGTAATCCCTTTTATGTTAAAAATTCACTGGATTTCGCTTTGACTCCTATAATTATCAACTATTAGTCAATTCCCTTATGAAAAGCATGAGGAGCAGTTACTTTAAAAGATATCTTTTTGTGAATAAAAAAAAAATTTTTTTTTTTGTCTGTTACAAAGAACACTGTATCCCTTGTGTAAAATGCAGTGAAACTATTATTTGCAGTGAATATAAAATATTCCTGGTATCAATCACTATTTTAAATAATAATTTCAAATGGTATCATTCGCTATTTTAAATTGTATGGTAATGATATATATTTTTGTGACATTCCTCCTCTCTTCGATTTTAATTTCATTGAAAATGTTATATTTTCTTGACTCCACCATTGTACATAAACACACCCAAACCGAGCGAAATGCATCTTAACTCTAGATGCAGTGATGCGATGTAGTACTAGTAATACTCGTATAAAAAGAGTAGGGTTTATAAGTCTGCAGAAATAAAATGATTCGTTATTTTTTTTTTTTTTTTTGTGGGGGAAAAATTTTTTAAAACTAGATGTCACTCGTGACCAGAATGTTTTAAATTAATGTATTTGTGGAATTATCTTCTGCAATAGTATTACCAGGACCCAGATTATTCTTTATTTAATCGAATTAATCATTAATAGTTAAACCACTAAACCTTTGAAGAAAGTGGAATTGCAAGTTAAAAAACTACAACTAACCATGAATAAGATAACATATTTTGAGAGCTTCTTTTTGCCATATAGAATTATTTTGCATTAAATAATAAAAAGTAGATAGTCCGTAATTACTCTTTCAACGATCCAATGATATTATATATATATATATATGACTGTAAATCAATGGATGCTAAGGGATAATTGGATATACATATTGATATGGATAACATAGTTTGTTCATCTGGATGTCTGTCTATGCAAGACTTCATTTTACATACAAATTTTATCAAAATTGTCAGGAATACTACTAATACAAAACATAGATCAATTGAAAAATAAATTCGAAATTGTATTAATAAATGTTAAAAGAAATTACCCAATTAAGTTTTAAACCAAGTTGGGGACTTTTTAGTGGTTGGCGAATTTCTTATATTTTATGTTGTTGTACTGTTCATAGACATACCAACCGAGGAACTGCAGCCACTTTAATTCTATTTAATAAATGAAAAAAAATTTCAATGAATAAGGAAGAATTTATATCACTATTTTATCAATAAAAATGTTGCGATTTAATACTATACTACTCTATCCACCAATGATGCGATTTGAAGTGTATTGCCAATTGCTATAGGTTACCGTGATTCAATTCAAGAAATTCTCTATTGTCCCATCCCTGGATGTTCGAAATTTGATAGCCATAAGAGTGAGTTTAGGATGCGGAAGATGTAGTATGGGGAATAAATAAAGTATTTGTAAGGTTGTTTGTTTGATTTTAGAAAGTATCTTTGTTTGGTGAACTTCTCATAGACATTTGTCAAATTTGCTATCCCGTCTAAGAAATGAAAGCAACTTAACCAAATCAGAGTTCCCTCTAAATGAAGAATTGTACGTCGAAATAAAATGTGGAGTTATCAGAAAATCAAAAAGAATATTTTGGAGGAGAGAAAAAGAAAGGTGGAGAATGGCCAATGTTAGAGTTGAAAAAAGTGAAAATGTTACCTTGAACACAAAAGAAAAAATCTTATTAAATAAAATATATAATAAGAGTGTTTTTCTGAAGCTATGTAACGTCAGATTATATGTACTAGTATATATATATATAAAGAGGAGGGAGAGTTTTGTTTGATTTGTCGCTCTATTGTCATTCTGTGCAAACTCTGGGCTAATTAGACCGTAACCTACAGTTTAACGTGGATTCCGAACCACTAACAAGCATCCATGCCACGTTCAGGATTCGAACCTGAAGGCTGTGGTACCAAAGAAAGAGGTAGAGAGTGAGAGAGATAGGCATATATATAAATGCAGATATATATATATATGGGGTCCATGTATGTAAGTGAATATTTTTATGTGTAGAATCTATTCCATCGATCCTTTTAGAGAAAGCATAAATTTTTTTCATGTTCGGGAAGGGTTGGAAATATTTCGGGGGTGTTAAACCGCGTGGAAGTCAGATAGAACTTCCTCTCTTATCTCCCGATAACTGGACAAGTCGTCTCTTTTCTTTAAGGCTTTTGCTAAAGGGCATTGTCTGCCAGACAAAGATGACACCATTCTTTCATCTGGAGGAACGCTCCGCTGGTGAGACAACAAAAGACAGTACTAAATGGACATCGAATATTGTCTAAACTATATATGATTTTTAGCCCTAACTATTCTATTCTTGTCTATCTTCTTTAAAATATAACTTAATTGATATAACATTTAATTTTGCATTATTACAATTTGATATGTAATATGTAACAAGAGACATTGTAAAATTTTAATTTTAAATAGTATTGATAAAAATAATTTAAATTAATTTACGATATAAACATATTTGTAAGTCTTTTTATCGATCTATATTAATAATATTTGATATTTTTAATTCAAATTGTTCTATTTAAATGTGTATAATTTAAAGTTTTTTTTAATTATATTTATGACTAAACATGTAATTAAATATTAATATATTCCTAAAAATTAAATATTGCAAGTAATTATTTGAATAATTTTTAATTTTAAATATTGTATATTTAGACTATTTTTCCGCATTTCTTTAGTAGAAAAAGTGAAATAGCTGTCAGTTTGAAAATTTATTTTTCTAAATTCTTGAAACCTAAAACTAATTATAACAAAATACAAAAAAAAATGAAATGTGTGTTATACATTTATTATTAATAAGTAATATACAGAACAATATATTGCATTTTTTTGCAACTAAAAGTAAGAAGAATCTAGCTATATATGTATGAATTCTTTTTTAGATATCTGAATGTGAGACAGTTCATGGTTTTTTGTATTATATGCTAGATATACAATTTGCTATGGTTTGCTTATACAATTTACCGTGTATTTGTTACCAATACCAGTAGTTGCTTTTGTTATGAATAGATATTGAAAATTCATAAGGAATTTCTGTTTCAAGTTATATGTTTATTGCAGCATTTAATTGTCGGCCCACAAATTCGATTAATGGAATGTTTGGAATTTCATCAAAATTCTATTTAAATTATATATGAATATACATAACCATTACTCAGTTATTCATTCCATTGATAAATCACATAATCATATAAGGTTCGCGTGAACTGAATTACGATTTATTACAATGGAAAATTATTCCCAGCTGGATAATTTTAATGGGTATATGCAAACATATTTTATTGTACTTTACTTTTCTCTATGCTTATACGTTACCTTAATACATGAATCACAAATTAAAAATACAAAGACGAAATAATATTGAAGTAATTCACTTGTTTATTTCTACTTAAAATCTTACCAAAAAGTCTGCTTCCTTGAAAGAAAAAAGTACGTGAGAATCTACATCACTACAAGCTGCTGCCTGATGGCCAATTGGCTATCTCTCTGGCCTTTTTTACCACAAGCTTCAGATTTGTATCCTGGCTGTGGCATGAATGTTTATTAGTGATTCATAATTCAAATTAAACCATAGGTTCCGGACTAATCAACCTAAAGTGTGCATAAAATGATCATAGAGCATCAAACTAAACTAAATCGTCATTACAAGCTGAAAATAAGCAATCTCATAAAACAAAATGATGTAACGAACTTTTATCATTTTTATAAAGTTCCTTTTCTTGGAGGTCAACAACAATAATTTTATTGTCGCTGTGATTTTTTCCATTTCTAGCCAATCGATCCATAACAGTGATATAAAGCATTTTATAATCATGTCATCAGCGCATTGCCAACCTTTCCATTTCATAATACATATAAATTATTATACGGATTTTTAAATTTACAAATTTAGTATTTAATAACATTTTTATAGAAATTTTGAAATCTAACATGCAAATAAATGTACTTAAATCTAACTTGCATTACACTCACTTAAACATGCTTCATGGCATTCGCTTTAAACATTATGGATAATTAAGTTATGGAATGAAGGATTGGCAATTTTATTTATACAATGACCATACGACTTTATTTAAGACTTTTCATTCTCAATAAATGAATTTTATACAGAAAATTTAAAAAAGTAATATAGATGCTAAAAGGATAAAGAAAACATCATAAACTTCCTGCATCAGTTAGTGCAAGGCATTTAGATCAAACCAAAGTGCCCTACAACGTTGTAGATAGACTTTTTTTACATTTCACTATCCCATAAAGTATAGAATATGGTTAAATATAAATATCAATAACATATGACTAGACAGTCTACATGCCTAGACAGTCATGACCCAATAATAGCCAAAACTACTTTTGTCATCATTCACACAAGGCTACACAAAAAAAACATCGTATTTCAATCGCTTTGTTAAAATATTGCCATACGACTGTAATTAATTTTTATTAGAAATCTGCTAAATTTATAACTTACCTCGGAATATACTGGTGGTTACAATAACAAGCCATATAAAAAATTCAATTTGTCTGTTCCTAAAAAAATACCAGAAATCTATTGCTAGGTGCAAATCCAAGTTTTTTTTATTTAATTACTTTAAATTCCTTAATTTGTTTTTTAATCTATATTTTGATGAACTTTTGCGTTCTATTCCTTAAAGTTTACGTTTATCTCCTTTACAAGACGGAAAAACAATTTTCGGAAGTTTTTGTTTCTGTAAATCGATTTGAAAACGCAAAAAGAATTGGAAAAAATAGATTTGAAAGAAAAAAAAAAATAAAGTTTGAATCTCACGCAATCCAATCTTTAGTGCATCGGAAAGCGAACCCTTGATCCAAAACTATTGAAGGAAAAAATAAATAATACGAAGGATGTGCTTTCCACCAAATTGCAAGTATTTCGTTTGCATAGGTTCTGCATTTGTTCGTTTTCCCACTTCACTTGAGGAGTCTATCTAATCCAAGTGCAGACAGGTGCGATGAGTTTCAACCTGCGTGGGAATGGAAGAAGCAATGTAGAAATAGAGGGAAAATGGGAATAGGGGCTAAACATTAGATGTAAGAAAGCCCAAATGAAACTTTGGGATGTTGTAAAAATAAAGCTTCCCCCCTTTCTTGTTGAAAGGGAAAAGATAAAAGATATGCTTATATATTGCAGTAATGTACCTGGAAGTATTGGAAGATTGAGAACACATAATGGAAAAAAAGTGCACGTATCTTTATTTAACATTTTCTGTTTACCTTCTTTTTTTTGATGTTGTTGTTTTGTTCTTATTTTTTTATTGAAAATTTTCTAACATAAATATTTGAATTGATATTTTTAAAGTTCAAATTATTGGATAGAAAATTTTATGTATATAAATATAATATTTACTATATTCTAATGTAATTAAAGTATCTATATTTATGGGGATCAGGTACATAGCGCATTGGTATTCAGAATTGAGGCTGTTCTGTTTGAATATCGAAAATTGGTATTGAATCATAAGTAATAGTGGCTATGCTAGGGAGGGCACGATAAAACCGTAGATAAGTAAGTTCTTTAATTGGTTTGAGAAACAGGTACAATCCTCATGTGCCTATTTTGGGTTATTCGTTCCTTGGGGATATAAAGTTTTGGGGATATTCAATCCTTGAAGTAAACTACTTTGGTGGTTTTCGTACATACCGTGTGATAGCACATACAGTGTGCTAATAGTATAGCAGGCCCCAGTAGTGCAATGCGGAATCTTCTAGACGAGTGTTTTTCAAGTAATGTATGTCTTCAAATGAACATCCCTGGCATTTGAAAACAATTGCAACATAGCACAAAAACGTATACCTTGAAGAGTATTCTTTAAAATAATAAATATCTATCTCAAATTGAATATTTAAAATAATTTATTTAACACTACAGATATTTGAGAAGTTTTTAAAGAGAATCATTCTAGCAAATCGGCAAAAAAAAAGAGAAAGCCTTTGACAGCTCTGTTATCTAATAATCCTCCAACTCTTCTTCACACCATTCTTTAAAAACGGTTTGCAATAAAGTTTCATTCCTAAAAGAGATTCATGTGGGTCAAGCATCCAGTTGTCACACATGGTCAAGCATCCAGTTGTCACATGTGGTCAAGCAGCTCTTTAAAATCGCTTTATTATAGCAGGGACAAAGATTAGATTAGGGATTAATTGCTAGGTCAAAAATAGATCAAATCACTTTCTTTTATGATTATATCTGGAAAAAGGGCTTTTAAGGAAAGTATCAACTTGTTCAATCTGTGTCTTAACTTTTTAATTTTATTTACGATTAAATTTCGCCCATAAAATTGTTTCTAGTAATAAGCGACAATTTCTAAATTGTTTAATCTTATCATTAAATGTTTATTTCTCTCTTGTATAAGATTTATTATTTAAAAATTTAGTTAACTCAATTTAATATTGAATCAATTATGCTTTCTCTTTTATAATTAAATAAACTGTTTTAAAGTATCCTTTGATAAAATTTTTTATTTTCTACTCATTTAAATTTTATACAAATAATTTTCAATTCAATGTATAGCTTCTGTTCAAATAATTTTGAAATTTGTTTAATATTATCACGAAATAAATATATTGAATTATTCTAAAGCATATTTCAATATTTTAAAACTGAAATTTATGATATCTTATTTCAGTTAACACTTTTTTTCTTTAAAACCTATACACATTAAATTGTAAAATTTAACCCCCAAAAAATTATTTGGCAACTATATAACTTTTCGTGTTAAGGAAAGATATTTCGAAAGCGTTTTTGAAAATTCTATTTAAATTTTAAAATAATTTAAATTTTCTTTAATAATTTTAATACTCTATATTATTTTTATTTAAAATTAATTTATGCTTATTTACTGAGTATCTTCTATTTTTGCCTATGTCAAAAAAAATGTGACTTTACAAATAAGGCTATTTTCCTACGCAACATTAAAAAATTACATGTGTTTACAAAATGTTTTATTTTAAATAACTATTTTTGAAAAAAAAAACTTAATTCAAAACATCAGTGCAATAAAAATTTAGAATTTATTTTGATATTCTTTAAATACTCTAAATAATGAAATAAGTAATTACTAACTAGGTAATTCGTGAATAATATATAAATATCAATTTTGAATAAGGACATGTTACCCTCCCTACAATTTTCATTGGTAAAATATTAATAACAGCAAACTACTGCATCAGGCGAAACGTAGAATGCCTGACTTATTTATTACTTGATGACTGACAGCTTAATTTTAACAAACCTCGATTAGTTGTGATCCTACGAACAAATAGGCTATTTTGTTACCACGCCCTGTCTAGCTCACGCCCAGTATTCTGATACATGACCGAATTAAAGTAATACATGTTTAAGTTGTCGTTACATGCTACAGCGGTTTCAGTTAAATTTATAATACATAAATAAATAGTTACATAATATTATGAATAAATACCTCTTAAATTAAATGATGGAAGTAAAGTGAAGTAAAAGGGAACTGGGTGAATAGAATTGAGGAATGGAATTGAGTGACTGGAATAAGTGAATGGACCCTAAATTGAAGTAAACAACATTTATTCTTCTACTGGTAAAATTGCCTGTAAAACTTTTTATTTGTTAATACTACTACTGTGTCCAAAAGTAAGACCAGTTTTCAATTTAATATTCCCGGAGCATATGGAATTTCAATTTTTTTTTTTTTTTCTTTTTAGGTTGTTGGCACTGTCCTTCCTATCTGTGTGAAATTTGACGTCAAAATATTCATTAGAATTTGAGTCATGCTTGACTTTGCGAGACGCTAAAACTGATTCCGGAGATTTTTAAAATATCTGAATTAATTGAGCAAGAACTTGTGTTAAATTTTGTTTCAGGAAACGTATAGAATGTTGCAGAAGGCATTCGGTGACCATTCCTATATCGGGGGAACCATTCCTATATTCCTATATCATTCAAAGAAGGCAGAAAACGCGTTGGAAACGAAGCGTCCTCTAATCGACCATCCACTTCAAGTTCACGTCCAAAAAAATTAAAGATTTGGTGCTTGAAAACCATAGATTTAAAATTAGAGACATTGCTGATGATGTTAGAATTTCAAAAGGATCGGTAAATTCCAATTTTGGCCTCAAACGCGTCAAATCTCGATTGGTACCGAAAACACTGAATGCGCCAGCTCACACTGCATTGATTCTTGACTTTTTCGCCAAAAGGGAAACCCATATCGTTCCACAACCACCGTATTTACACCGTACGTCTTCTGACAACATTTATTTTTCTACGTGTAAAATTACTTGTAAAACTTTCTATTTGTTAATAATAGGATTTATATATTTCTTGATTGCTAATTGTATTGTATGATATTTTACGTTTCATTTTTTAAAGTTTAATTTTTGGAAATTAATTTCCTTCTACTTTATCTTTAAATTTTAAGCAAAAGAATAGAATTGAAAATTTTCTGGAATAATGAAATGTAAAGTAAGCATTAAAATCTTTAATGCTATCCTTTAAATAATAGTTAATTTAATAAATAATTATATTATGTTATGAATAAATACATCTGCAATTAGATGAATGTAATGAAGGGGCACTGAGCGAACAAAATTGTGGAATTGTAAAGGAATGGCTGGAAGAGAGTGAATGGAACTAAATTAAAGTAAACTACATTTATTCTTCTACTTGTAAAATTACTTGTAAAACTTTTATTATTTAATAATATGATTTATATATATTAATTGTAAAGTATGATATTTTACATTACATTTTAATTTTTACGTTACATTAAAGTTTAATTTTTGAATATCTTCTTTATTCTTTTAGTTTTAAACAAAATAATAGAATTGAAAATTTTCTGGAATAATAAAATGTAAAGTAAGCATGGAAGTCTTTAATGTTATCCTTTAAAGTCAATGAAAATCTCTAAAAAAAACGAAAGCATTTAAAAAAAAAAAATTTTTTGAAAAAGAACACAATCATATACATTTTAATGGACTCCAAAATGTTAAAAATCGGCCATTTTAGGCTACGACGAATACGACACTGTAAACAGCTAAAAAAAGAAAGTCTTACCGAAAGAAAAAGAACATCGGCCTCTTCAAAAGATTATTTCTTTTTCAACTTACTGTACACTGAGAAAAAAAAAATATTTATGCCTCTAGTTGAAGTAAATAATAAAAGGAAAATTTCTTTTTAGTATGAAACTGAATCATGATGTTATTCAGATATCCTTTTATGTATTTTCACTAAAAAAGCGGTTTTATTTTGCTACCTTGGTTTTAAAATTTCACATTTGGAACATTTCTTGGAGTTGTAACATTTTTGACTTTTCTTTTTGACTTAATTCTACTTAAACGAGAAAATTTAGAAGTGCTATTTTAAAACATTTGGTTAAAATTGTTTTTTATGAATAATTTCATGGTTTCAACACTTTTTAATCGTTACAAATATTAATTTATTTTGTGCTTCATTGTTATGTTATGCTTCATTGTAATGTTATGCTTCATTGTTATATGAAGAAATTAATTGTTGTTACACTATTATTAAATTATTCTAGTAAGTTATTCTTCATTTTTAGTGAAGGGTGAATACATTATTAGGGTACCTCATTTAAACTTGTATGAAGATGATTTAAAAAGAAATAGAGCCTGGAATAAAAAAATTATATTGTCTTGCATTGCATTATAATTTTATTACATTGTAATTTTACTATCACGCATATCTATTGTAGTAATTCTAAACATTACTCTCATTAATATTAATTTTATTACAGTAAATCCTGACCGAATTTCGGGAATTATGCCATTAATACATAAGAAGAAATTAATACATAGAAGTAGAATAAAATGTATTTATTTATTTGTTTAAAGTTGATGATTTTTTTTTTTTTTTTGGACTGACATCTGAAAACTCTGAAAGACATTTGCGGTAAGAATTTGAAGAATTTTCAATGCCTCTCACAAAATGTCCGCTCCTTTCTTCATTGAGGTTAATCTTCATTGCAAAATTAAGCAGCCCCTGTACTATTTTTAATAATATGCTTCACTTGCAAGTCAAAGGTACTTCATCTTTTACTTCTCTGTAGCTATTTTGACAGTCGGGCTCGTGCTGAAGGATTATCCATTTTTCACTCGTCAATTTTGATTAACTCATTTTTTTCCTACTTCTTATATATCTGAAAACTTTTGCCGCTAATTGGTATTGCAATTTGTTTTAATTTCTTTGGCTTCATTGATAGAAATCTTTTAAAATTTTTATCTACTTCTGGCCAGATGTATGGCAAAACGGACTACCCTTAGCAACATACGGCGTATGAATGAAATTCTTATGTTGAACAAGCTAAATAGAAACAATAAATTTAATGCATTGCATCTGTACAAAATTTCTTTCTGAAAATCTACTGTAATCCAATAACAAAATATCCGCATACTTCTTCAATCTTCATTGCAAAATTAAGCAGCTCCTGTACCTATTTTAATAATTATATATATATATATATATATATATGTATATATATATGCTTCATTGCATTTCTTTGCGCATTTTTAAAGTGGGCAGCCATAACTGTATGGTTATGGTTATGTTAAACTGCGTATTTGAATTTAAATTTGAATAACAAAAATATTTAAACATTTAAATTTCATGTTTTTAAATTTTAAGATAAATCCAGATATTAGAACAACATACTATTAAAAAATATCAATTTTGCAGATATTCTGCATTTCTACTTTAAATAAGTTGGACTTGCCCAGCGGTAGCTCAAATAATGAAGTCTATAATGGAAAAATGCTTATCAGAGGAACGTTTTCCACACAAAAAAAAAAAAAAGTGCAGTAGAGCTTGCTGCTGAATGATTCCCCCTTGGTATACATAAAATAAATTAGACGTCGCAAGAAACCACAATAAAAATTCGTGTGAAGCATTAAGGACGCTTTGGGGGAAACTCTAATTAACGACAAACTTTTCCGCAATTAGCAGGTTTAACGAAGCCGGGACAACAACTTGTTAAGCTGCAACAAAAAAAAAGGGGAAACATACCAGGAAAGGGGAAATCGGAAAAAGATTTTCTAATTAAATTTTCTGATTTCTTTCCTTGCGCATTTTTAAGTGGGCAGTCAGAACTGTATGGTTTTCTGGTGTGTTTTACCATTTCTAGCTGGCAAGTAAAAAAAAAAACCAACCATGCTTGGATATTTCGCCTGTGGTTACAAGCTTGGGAATTGTTGAGAATCTGTTTTAATGGATTTTTGGAAATGTGTTTACAGTATTGTGAGGTTTCATTTCGTGTTAAAAATATATTTCTGCACGTCATTTTATGCTTGCAATTGCTTTTTTAATTTTATTTTTACTAATTAAAGACATAATACATTGTATATACAAAATTAAGCAGGCAATATACATACCTCTCAGCTGTTCAATAAAATATTTTTTTCATATTAAAATTCTGAATTTTAAAAATAAAATTTTATTAAAATTTCAGTAAAATTAAAAAAAAATGTATTTTATTTTTACAGCTTTTAAAATTATTCTTAATCCCATATATATAAGGAAGTATTTTTTTCAAAAGAATTATATTAGAGAAAGTTGAACATTATCCCGTCATATTAGAAAGAAATGTATGCATATTGGACTGGTATGTTAGGAAAAAGATAAATATAACGCATTTTCCATTACATTTTGAATTTTAAAAATTATGATGTAAAAGGAAGTATTTTTATTTCTGTACGTTTTATATTTGCTTCTATTGAAAATAATGAGCACTTTCAAATAAAAGTTAAATTTACTTGTTTTGTTTTTCCATAAATACATATAATAGCATCTATTCTTAGACTATTAAATAAGATTATTTAGATTAAACTTAGAATTATTAAATTGACTTAGCTTTAATGAAATACAACCATTAAATTTTTATTCTTTGTTGAATTTCAATGTGATTTAATTGAATGTGATTTTTATTGAAACTATTTTTATTGACTGTTGAATTTAGATTTAATCTTTTCAAATCTAGATGTAAATCAATATGAAAATTTAAATATCAAAAAAAGTAATTAACTTATTTATTAGTACTTTATTTTTATTTAAAAATTTTTTTAAAGAAATCTTTTTTAATCTAACGATTTAAAGATTTAAATAAATTTTTTTTGTTCATGAAATTTTTATAAATTATCCAACAGCAATTTTAAATTAAAATTATTTACTTAAAATTACGATTTTTTTACACCCTATTTAATAAAATGAAACCTGTATTATATTTCATTAAAAATCAATTAATTAGCTTTAAATTATTATTTTTAATTATTTTTAAAACTAAATTAAAAATATTAAGTATTTGTTTTTACTTCTGGTCTATACGAATTTTTTTATGAAATATATGAAAGAAAACTAAATTCAAAATGTAAATTATTTTTCAGTTTGAAAAATTATTAAAATTTGGTATTTTAGCTAATTTAATCATGTTTATAAAAATTAAAATTATATCCAATTTGAATATATTTTATTCTATTCAAATCTGCGTCCATTTATAATCCGATATGTTGCTCGCCTAAGGTGTTGAGCTTCGATTTGATATTCCTTTGAGATTCCACCTTCACAGCTGCAAGTTATTGCTACTCTAAATAAACATAGCTGCCATCAAATCCACCTGCCGCTGCCGTATAACTTTCGACTTTGGGTTTCGGGAAGAAAAAAATATCTTAAGAAAAAAACAAACTATACTTTAATGTAAGAATATCGAAAGGTATTCTTAAAAATTTATGTAAATATGAAAGATAATCAGGTGAATATTAATGCCTCTGGTGTAAATATGTGACGAAAGCTGTTAACTGTTATAATAAAACTGTTACATTTAATTTGTGTATATGATGTGTACATATATTTTTTTTTTTATAATTAAAAAAATCAAAACGTAGAAAATGTGTAATTTAGTTTTATATGCTATATATAGATTCCATATACGTATAACATATTTATATACACTGAAGTGACAAAAGTCATAGGATACATAATATTTTTTTTTTTCGCCCGGCGAAGTGCAAAACTCGACGTGGCATGGACTCAAAATCGTTGGAAGTCTTCTGCAGGAATATTGAGCCATGCTGTCTAGATAGACGTCCATGACCCATGCGTCTAGCTCCAACTAACATTCCGCGTTCAAAGTCTGTTAATTCCCGTCTTGCGGTCATCATCACGTCAAAACCTCTTCATGAATATGAAAGAAAGCACTTTTATACCTGTTCTACGCGATGCTACTGCCATCTGAAAATTTTGCATAATCCCATGACTTTTGTCATGTGTATATAATCAAGGCACTACTATTATTCATTTAGATTCCTAGATTCTTTGGTTGCATAAGTTGAAAAATTTATATACCAGGCATTTTCATGAGTCATTTACTAACTACAACGGCAGTTATGTAGCTGATTCAGAGTTATTGAGGATTCGCCATGCTGGAGTTTGCTTCATTATACTTACGTTTTGGCAACACATAGTACATTTAGTATGAGCACCCTCAAAGATAACCTATTGTAGTATCGTATCCTACTTATGAGCATAATGTGCACACAGACATGCAGATTTATTGTGGCAATCGCAGTATATGGAAGCTTTCAACTTGTCATTATTTGTTGGTAACTACGCTTTCTTATATTAGATACCTGATAGGTTATCCACCAAATCACTCCAACCTTCAATTTATTGATCTACATCATTCTGATAAGACATTTACCAATTGCACCAAAATACATGTAACTGATTCAGAGTTATTCAGGATACACCACGCTGGAGCTTGCTGCATTATACTCACGTATCGGCAACACAGTTTAATATGAACAACCTCAAAGATTACGTTTTGGGGTATCGTATCATATATATGAGCGCAAAGGACATATAGACATATAGATTTATTGTGCCAATCGCAGCATACGAAAGCATTCAACTTGTCCCCATTTGTCGGTAACTAAGCTTCCTTAGATAAGTTATCCCCCAAATAATTCCAACGTACAATTTAAATGTTGATAAATCAAAAATTAATGTTAAATTTTGTTAGGAAATGATATGGAAGGAGGCCTTTTTACTTTACCCCAAACAAAAATGAAAGCATTGGACATAAAACATAGAAGCTGATAATCTTTAAAATGCAACAATTATTAATTTGCAAGAACATTATCAATATTTAAACACTGCTACAGGTATGTTGGTAAATGTTAAGCCGATTTCTATACATATACTATATAAATGTTAAGCCGACTAGGTGACTAGGTAAATGTTAAGTAACATTTTAGTTAAATGTAACATTCAGGTAAATGTTAGGTAGGTTTAACATTTACTTAGTACCTAACAATACTACTAGTAGTTTGCTAGATACTAGGTAAATGTCAAGCCTTTCTATATATACTATATTAATGTTAAGCCAACTCTATGCTATTTAGTATACAATACGAGCTCTATTCGCGAACATTCTCCGAACCGGAGAGTTGTCTGAGTTTGGATGAAAGTTCAACTCAGTTTTCAAAGAAACAAAATTTCCGCTCTGGCTATTCTCGTATCACAGGATTTTCGAAACACATTCTAGTGTGGGGGCGTGGTATTTACTTCATAAGGATAAAAAACAGGATTGGTTTTCGGGATCAAATTGCTAGAGGTGGCCAAGCAAACAACTAGAGAGAAACTTTTAATGTAGACGATGGTTTAAGCTCATTTTGTGAAGAAAAAAAAAAAAATATAAATAGATATATTATATAATTACAGCAGTAGCAAATGCATTAAATATTACTTCTGTCAACTGAAACATTTAAAAAAAAAAATATTAAATGTTCAGATATATTTTGATACGGAGAAAGAGGTTATTTGTTCAATTCTTAAAATTCAGTATTTGTAGCCAGAAATGACAATAGCTAAATGATAGTTTAATGATAGCACTCTATTGTCTAGCTTTTGACAATAGAGTGCTATCATTAAACTGTCTACGTATTCGTTTTATTAGTTTTCTCTATACAAAATATATATTTGAACCATTTACACTTTACTTCCAGATAACATAATAAAATTCAATGAAATTGATTAAATTGTTGTAACACAAATAACTGATTTTTCACCAAATTTGTAAAATATTATTTGAAATTGCATCTTCCAAAAGCAGTCAGTGTGTCGTTAATTTCCCTTTTTCTGTGCAAAATTTACTTAAATATAAAAAAAAAAGGCGTATTTTTTAAAAGATATCAATCTTAACATTCAATATTATTAAGAAAAAAAATTCTTATTAATTGAAATGTGTTTTAAATATTGTTTACCGAAAAATTATCTTATTAGATAACAATTTAATCCATTTTATGATAAAAATATTTTATACAAATTTCCTACCTTATAGTTCTGAAGTGGTTCTCCTTTTTTTTTTGAAACTTGTAAAATATCATTTCAAGTAGCATCTACAAAAATCAGTTAATATTTTATTAATATTCATTTTTCTGTGCAAAATTTAATTAAATGCAAAAAATATAAGGAGGTACATTTTTAAAACATATCAATGCTAACATTAAACACAATTAAGAAAAATTCTTATTAATTCAAACGTGTTTTAAATATTGTTTACCCAAAAATTATCATATTAGATAACGATTTAATCCATTTTATGATAGAAAATATTTTGTACAAATTTTACTACCTTACAGCAACGAAATGGGATTCTATTTAAACAATACATTAATAACAACCTTTTTTTTTTGTCTCTTTTTTAATATCAACACATCTATCAGCATCCCAGCAAAGTATTTTCAGTTCCGTACTGCGATTCCATGCGCAGATTCGCATACATTTTCTTGCTTTGCATTCAATAAATCAAGTTCCCTTCATTACAAGATAGTTCTGCTTCATTAATTAACCACCGCACCCCACACAACTGCTGATTCTGGGGCGCTAATGAATAATTATCGACGCAAAATCTTCACTCCTCCAGTATTTGCGAAATTACGCGATCGTGCTGCCAAGAAATCACACGCGAGCTGGCTTTTTGCACTAACTCAATCAAAGGGGCGATAATTATTTAGCGCAGGGTTATCGCCAGAAAAATAATGAGGGCTGTAAAAATTGCGGGCCCCGGCCATCCATGATAAATATCTCGCAAAGTCTGGTATTCATCAGGGTTTCAACTTCTCAATTGCGGCATTAATGTGAAAGTGTTTGAGAAAATGGGTTTGGGAATTTCGGTTTTGGATGCTTTCCCCATTTAGTGTGGATCACAAGATATATGACGTGAGACCAATTAGACAAAAGAACCAATGGCATTCCTTTCAAAAAAAAATTTATTGAAAAATAATGTTATTTCGTACAATTTCAATCGTCTTTTGACAACAACCAAAAAGTCATAAGTAATATTATTAGGAATGATAATTAGATTCATAAGAAACCAATACGTATGGAGATAATAAACATATACGATTTAGATTCATAAGAAACAAGATGCGCATAGAGATAGATAAACTTTGCTCAATTTATAACAAACAATATATGCATAGAGATGGATAAACATATATCCATTTAAATTCATAAAAACAAGATATAATTAAACATTACGCATTTTATTCATAAGAAACAAGATACGCATAAACATATATGCATTTAGATTCATAAGATACAAGATATAAAGATAAATAAGCGTAACGCATTTAGATTAAAAGAACAAGTTAAGATATAATTAAGTAATATTTTAATAACTGCTGCAAGATTTATAAACCTGCATTTGTAACAATGTTAACTCGCACAACAACAACTGAGTAGTTTTCAGTTTTAAAGTACTGCATCCTGTTATAATTTTTTTTTGTATCATTTGGTGCATTTAGGCATTTATCTAATTAGAAGCTTGATGGCCAAGATTTTGGTACCACAGGCTTCAAGTTCGAATTGTGGCTGTAGTATAGATGTTTGTTAGTGGTTCGGAATCCACGTTAAACTGTAGGTCCCTGTCTAATTAATTAACATTCTTTGATGAAAAGTCATTTGAGCTCTTCCAAGCTTTTGCAATTGACTACACATAAGTAGAATGTGATGAAAGTTGTTCTTTGGAAATGAAGAATAGTTATGTACTCAATTATAGTAGATTACTATATTGAGGAGTAAACATCTTTTTAGTGATGAACATCACTCCAATCACTGCTTAGAATGGTTAAATGAAAATATCCCTACCAGAATATCTTTCCAGTGTAAAATAGATCACAATTTGTGTGCGTTAAGGGAGAAAAAACAAAGGAAACTTTCATCAGACAATTATTGTTGTTGATGCTTTAATATGTTTATTATACATTCTTTTGTTTGTTTTGCAAAGTAACGACAAATGCACATGCTATTAATAGAATAGTAACTGCCTCTTTTTGCACGCTATTTAGTATCCGTTATTACTGAATAAAAATGCCTTTTATTTCAAAAATGTATTCCCTAATGAAAAAAAAAACTTAAATTCTATCAATAAATTGGATTTTCATGAAGCTTATTAAAAAGAATTTCATTATATTATTTTTTAAACTTTATTAATTATTTTCGTAATAAATATTAAGAAATATATTTATCAGTGTAAAACACTGTCTTTTATTCAGATATATGATAAATGGTCCGAATTTGAAAACTATAGATGTTTTATTTTTAAAAAATATGCTCATAACTAATTCATTTTATTTTTAAAATACATTTTAAAAATTCAAATAAAGAATTTGTATTCCATTTATTAATTAGTACGACGTACCCATTTTAATGAAAGACTGTATAATTGCAAAAACACTTGGGAGAATATATTTTCTGAAACTTATTTTGTCCTTAATAAATGAATAAAAAACGTCCCATTAGGAAACAACTTGTTTATCAAATAGCATTTTCAATATTTAATTACATTTCCTTTATTTTCTTTGTTTGCAATGTTTTGGAAGTCAATTCAAATACTTCTCGTTATTTTCAAAATAACAGAAACTTTTTAATATGTCTTGATTAATTTCCTTATAACCCTAAGTAATCTTTTAGCAGCATAAAATGTTCTTATATATTTTATAAGGTCTTAGTATTTATTCTACATTTTTTTTTTTAACTGAAAATTTTTTTTTATTGAAGTCCAAATAAATTAGAGCAAAATATAAAACTACCGAAAAATTAGTTATTTTTTTATGTTAAAATTTTAATATAATCTGATTTATAATTAATGATTATATATGCCCAATTCTAAACCTGAATATTCAAATAGTTAAATATTTTTACGTAATTATTTGCTATTTATTTACGGTAATTATTTCTATGTTATTTATTTGTTATTATATTTAATTAATCAGGGTTGTTTGTTGAACTGTCTATATTCATTTTCAAATGCATATTTAACATCTAAATACTCCATTTAATTCTTATTAAGGGACAAAATTTAAAAAATGGAAGAAAATGTAATTGCTTATTAATAGTTTGACAAACTATGTTAAACTAATTGAGTTATGCTATCATGTCATTCCAAATGTAGGACACATTATGTTTCATATTTATATTTATGAGCAGTCAAGTAAAAAGGATAGCTATAGCTTCGTTTTTATTAAATAGCCGTTTAAATATGTATAGTCTGTCGCAATAAATAATCATTGCATACAAAATTTCTATAATAACTCAACAAATAATGTCAGGCTATCATTACATTAATATAATGTCACACTATACATTTCATTAACACTAAAATAGAACACTAAAATAAATCGAGAAGATATTCTATTTTCATTTCCCTAGATAAAATGCATATTTTTTGCCCACACAAAAATGTGTTAATATACAAGTGGAAATCTAATTTCCATTTACTTATTGTCATACATCGCAATTGCATTTGAAGTTACCCTGATATTGTTATCTATCGTTGAAAATGCCTTATTAAAACACATCTATGTTGATTTTCCATCGAGGTTTATGAGGAATTCAATGCTAATGGGTTTCTAATGTATGTAACTGATTAATGCTAAGTGGAAATGGATGCATTCTAGACCGCTTTGTTCACAGAGGTTTAAAATGTGTTCAACAGACCATTTTGGGACACAGACATCGCACTGTGTTTTAAATTTTGCTAGTTATTTAGGGTGCTACTTCAATTTCAAATTGTTGTTCTCAGTTCACTTTCTATATTTCGCTCACTTCGTAGTTCACTTAATCGATTAATACGAAATGAAAATGGATACCGCTTTGTTTACAGGGGTTTAAAATGTGTTGAACATATTTCGACCATTTTGGAACACAAAAAAATGCCGCTTTGTTTACAGGGGTTTTAAATGTTGAACACTCTGTTTAAAATTTTTCTACTTATTCAAGATGTTACTTCAATTTCTAATTGTTGCTCATAATTTACAATGTTCATAACTTATAACGTTCATTGCTTATTTTCCTTTGTAGGACCCCAAACAGTCTAAACCATTAAACTCTATTAACGCCAAAACTTCATTTAAAAATAAAAACATTTATCTTTAAAACTGTTTAATTTTCTAATTGCTTTCAAAATATTTTTGAAAAATACTAAATATATATCTTTTATAATATTCTTATTTAAAAGAACCCCACCGAAAAATAACTCGTTTACCCCAATATGGCTTCATGTTACACTTACACTGTGTTTCTTGTTATAGTTGTAAATAATGACCTAGAAAAAAAAATTCAAAACTTTCTTTAAAAAATATTCAATTATTTTCATGTTTGCTATGATGATGCTGGTACTACCCATTTGGAAAATTATTTAAGTAAAAGTAACAATGAAAATGCTGCATATCTTTTTATTATTCCTATTCAAAGAAACCCAACAAAAAATAACTCGTTTACTGCAACTTTGTTTCTTGTTACACTCGCACTGTGTTTCCTGTTATACTTGGAAATAATGGCCCTGAATAAAAGTCAAAACTTTCTTTAAAAAAAATCTCAAGTTGCTATGATGCGGCTTGTACAACCCATTTGGAAAATCCTTTAAGTAAAAGTAACAATGAAAATGTTGCATCATATTTTCTGTAATAACTTTTTATTTAAAATGGCATTTTATTCTCAATTCCTTGGAGAAAATGCAAGCAAACAAATGATTTATTATTTTTGATAAAAAATTTCAAACCTAAATTCCATCAGAAATGCTGATAAAATTTCTCTTTCAAATCTTCCCATCTGCTGAAATACCTTATTAAAATATGTCTACATAGCTATGTGTAATACAGTGTTATTCGGCTTGTGATGAATCTAAAGAATTAAAATTAAATAGAAATGAGTATTATATATTATTAAGTAAAACATAACTTTAAAAACTCTCATTTAGCAAATTATTTAACGTAACAATATGCTAATAGCAAACATCATACAGTATTAGTAATTTTGCTAATTAATTAATTTAATAATATATGATATTATTCATTGCTATATGTAATATGTAATGAAGTGTTAATATTAAATATAATATATATGATACATGTAATATATATGTCATTCAATGTTATTTGTCTTCTGATGAATCTAACGAATTAATAAATAGAAATGAATATTATATATTATTCATGGCTTCATTACATAGCTTCAACAACTCTGTTAGGAAATTATTTAATGCAACAATATGATAGCATAATGCAACAACAAAAAACGATGCAACAATAGCAAGCATCATATAGTATTAACAATTTTGCTAGTTGTTTAATTTAATATCTAAATAATACTTTTCTAATAAACTTACATAAAAAAGATTCAAAAATAATTTCACTCCACTAATGCCCAAATATTCATTTTTTTTTATAATATGTGTTAATTTTCACATTTAGATGTATATTTTTGTATTAAATTCTTTTTGCATATTTTCTTAGAAGGAAATTTAAACTTCCTTTTCCTAAGTAAAATATCATAATATCTTTTTTTTCAATCACTAATAGAAATAAATTTGAATAAATCTTAATAATATTTGAATATATATATTTGAAATCTGAATAATATTTTTAAATAAACTTACATAAAAAAGATTCAAAAATATTTTTAATCCATTGAAGCCCAAATAATCATTTTTTTTATAATTTGTTTTTAATTTTCTTATTTAGATGCACATTTATGTATTACATTCTTTTTTCATATTTGGCTAGAAGGAAATCATTTTACTGACTAAAATACCATAATCTCTTTCAATCTCTTATTCACTAATCACAATAAATTTAAATAAATCTGAATAATATTTGAATATTTATATTTGAAATCTGAATAATATTTTTTTAACAAACTTGCATAAAAAGATTTAAAAATATTTGTAATCCATGAAGCCCAGATATTCATTTTTTTTTTTTTTTTTTTATAATTTGTGTTTAATTTTCATATTTAGATGCACATTTTTGTATTATTATTTTTTTTTTTCATATTTGCTTAGAAGGAAATTTCAACATCCTTTTCCTAAGTAAAATACCATAATCTATTTCTTTCAATCACTTATTCATTGATCGTAATAAATTTGAATAAATCTGAATAATATTTGAATATATATATTTGAAATCTGAATTATATTTTTGATAAACTTGCATAAAAAGGGTTCAAAAATAATTGCAATCCACTAATGCCCAAATATTCCTTTTTTTATAATTTCTGTTTAATTTTTATACGTAGACGTACATATTTTTGCATTACATTTTTTTTTTTCATATTTGGTTAGAAGAGAATTTCAATATTCTTTTCCTATGTAAAATACCATAATCTCTATCTCTTTCTTTCTGTTACTTGTTCACTAATCCCAATAAATTTGAATAAATTTCAAATATATATATGAAATTTGAATAATATTTTTTTTAATAAACTTGCATAAAAAAAATCCATTCAAAAATGTGTTTTTAATTTTCATATTTATATGTAAATTTTTGTATTACATTTTTTTTCATATTTGCTTAGAAGCAAATTTCAACCGCCTTTACTAAGTAAATGCCATAATCACTATATCTTTCTTTCAGTCACTTATTCCCTAATCCCAATAAATTTGAATAAATCTGAATAATATTTGAATATATATATTTGAAATCTGAATAATATATGAATATACATATTTGAAATCTGAATAACGTTTTTTTATAATAAACTTGCATAAAAGAGATTAAAAATAATTTTAATCCATTAATGGCAAAAGATTAAGTTTTTTTAAATTTATGTTTAATTTTCATATTTATATGTATACTTTTGTATTACATTTTTGTTCATATTTGATTAGAATATCCTTTTCCTAAGTAAAATACCATAATCTCTATCTCCTTCTTCCAGTCACTTATTCACTAATGGCAATAAATGTGTAATACACAATATTGCAGATAATATTTTATAACAATTGCAGATAAAACATCACCGATAATGTTGTCTAAAAGCCTTGTTCAACTATGTCTACGACGATTTTCCATCGAGTATTATGAGCGACTCAATGCTAATGGACTTCTAATGCACGTAACAGATTAATACTAAGTGGAAATTGATACTTTATAGGCTGCATTCTCGCAAGGGCTTAAATAATGTTCTGTTTCAACAACCCATTTGGGGGCAGCAAACAGCTCATTATGTTCCAAATTTCATTGGTTACTTAATGTAATAACTCCAGTATCCGAGTATTATTTCCTTTTGAATAACTCACCTCGACTCCTAAGAATAATTTTAATGCTTCTCCAATTTCCTTTCTTCTAAATGGATTCCATTAACAATATAATAATTATCTTTAGATACGATCATTAGTGTAAAGCAGAGTATAAATACGGTGAGCGAAATCCAGAGTACATGCCTCAATTAATTGCTAAACACCTTCCTCCATTAAGCATGTTTCTTTACTGTAAAAAAAAAAAAAAAAAAAAAAAATTGGGAGCGAGGAAAGAGAAAAATTTCGGCTTGCAAATTGCCTCTTTCGTGCGTCGGATGAAAGTTCATTTGAATTGTGATTTATATATCTTATTCGTTCTTCGTTACAAAATAAATTCGAGTATGGTGAACGGAAATTAATTAGGGCCACACGCAACCGAACTGAACTCGTGGAGGATTTCGCTCAGTCTCGAAGAAACATTCGGATTAAATTCGTGTCCTGATGAGGATAGAAGATGTTTAACAAATGATGCGTGATATATTAATAAAGTTTTCCTCGATTATTATCTAATGAGTGTATACATTTTTTTATGTTGTAAAAAATGGGGGATTTGAAATATTTATGAAATTTAAATTGAGTATTATCAAAGTAAGGATGCTGTAAGTCAATAATTCTCAAATTGTAGAGATATTAACCCCAAGGAGGAATTGTGTTGTTTCTTATCACACTTGGTAGACATCTAGACTAAGTTCACGAACTCGTAAGGACTCATGGTTGAAGAGAAAGGGTTGATGTTATAATGGAACACCCTTAGATGGAAGTCTGTTTGGCTCCTTGACGCTCTACAGTCATATGAGATATCTATGGACTCGAACCCATAGCGCCAGAGCGCTAGACACTTGGCCATTTAGACCCAGATTTGATTTCGTTTGTCGCTCTAATGTCATATCTTGTGCACACTTTAGGCTAAACAGACTGGGACCTACAGATAAGAGGGAGTGTTGCGACGTATATCCATAAAAGTAAATGAAAACTTAATAAAAGCTAATAATAATGAAAAATATGAACATCAACTTAACTACTTAATTGGAAAATAATTCACAGTCTTGCATCTCAAACCATAAGAAAAAAATCCTGATTCATTTTACAACATCATGCTTTTTCTTTGTGGGTTTAACTGGTTTGGGTGAACCAAAGATAAAAAATTGGGGTGCCATTAATGTAAATTATATGTATTTGATCACATCCGATTAGAATTCGGGTATACAAATATACTGATATTTGAAAATCAAATTAATTGATTAATTAATATAATACATGATAATTATGAAAAATTGAAACAAATGTATTCAATTAAATGAATCCTGATATTAAAAAATCCTGATTGGTTTTACAGCAACATACTTTTTCTTTTTGTGGGTTTAACTGGTTTGGGTGAACCAAAGATAAAAAATTGGGGTGTCATTAATGTAAATTATATGTATTTGATCACATCCGATTAGGAATTCGGGTATACAAAATATACTGATATTTGAAAATCAAATTAATTGATTAATTAATATAATACATGATAATTATGAAAAATTGAAACAATGTATTCAATTAAATGAATCCTGATATTAAAAAATCCTGATTGATTTTACAGCAACATACTTTTTTTTTTGTCTGTAGGTTCAATTAATTCCGTGTCAAATACAAATGTAAAAGATCAAATTAAAAAAAAAAATTAGGGTATCACTAATGTAAATAAGAATTCGATCACATTCGATCAGGAATTTTCCTATGCGAATATACCAATATTTAAAATTCAAATTAATTAATTAATTAATATAATACATGAGAATTATGGAAAATTAAAAGAAATGTATTCAATTGAATAAATAACTCCTAATTTATTTTTTAATAACGCCAAAAAAATAAATAGCGTTGAAATTAAAATCGATATTGAAATTAGTTATGAAAATATATAACATTATATCTAGATAAATAATATTATTAATGCAATTTTTATTCAATAATGTTAAAATGAAATTAATTAATAAGAATAAATTGGGGTAGTAATAAATTTTTTAATCGAATAATTATCCATAATTATAATGATAGTAATCAAACTTTTAAAATTAATTGTACAATTATTTAAAAATATCTCTATTTTCAATCATTCCATTTTTGGTGAAAAAATAAAGACCAATTAATGCATTTACCAATATTTAAACACATGTGTTTATTAATTGTTCATTTGTTCGTCAACACACAAGAAAAAAATGCATTCAATGATTAAAGATTAGTACTTTTTAGTAATGCATTTTTTTCCATTCATTATCATTCGTTTTAAATTCATAAGAAGATTAAAATAATTTAAATACATTTTTTGGAATAACATAAGCTATTTATGAATTTAATCTTTTAAGTATAATGCAAATCCTTTTTGCACGTAAACAAAAAAATATATTATTTTTGTGTTTTTGTTTTTCAAACACTACTTTTCAGAATTATTTGTGCAATAGGAATTCATGGTTATTTATTTTTCAATTTACTGCAATTAGAAGGTTTTGTAATTATGTTTTCTGTTTTTATGTGCAAATAATCTATTTAATAAACAGATTCTAATTAAATTGCTATAAAATTTGGATCTGAAACTTATTATTTCTTTTTTAAGTTTTCATTTTTATTTTTAAAAAAAAATGAAAAATCTTAACTATTATGATATTAAACCTCAAAAGCTTCATTGAAAATAATGTGGTTTAAAAAGAAAAACAGTAAATATTTTGAAAGGAATTTGGATTTGTTATGGAACTATGAAGTTTTGTTTCGTAAAATGAAAATAAAAAGTCTTCATTCGAAATTTTTGATTACTTTAATGAAAAATAATTTCACTTAAACATTAATTTCCCCTTTTATTATTTTTAGATTTCTATTACTAAAACAAAACAAAAATAAATAATTATTATAAAATCTTTATAAACATCACAATCTATAATCAGATTGTGTTACGATTTTGTTTATAATCAGATACTGTTACATTATTTACATAAGAAAAAAAGTTCTCATTATTTTAAAAATGTAGATGATATTTAAACTTTAAAGTAGGTAAAATAAAAATACTTCTTTTTGCTCTTATTTCAACATAATAAATTCTGCGTTGCTTATTTTTAAATAATGTAAACTGTTCTTTGATTTTTATACTCTATAATCTTCTTAAAAAAAAAAAAAAACGCGATTTTAAGACAGATTCTTAAAAGCTTAAAAGTAATAAATAACTATCATATGGCCCCTGGGATATTTTTGAAATACTTTAATTTATGAAGTGCAGATAAATCTTTTTGTAAAAATTAATGAGTAAATCAATCTTTTATTTTGCTGCAGTTTTCAGTTAAATTTGCCTGCAACTATGATAAATGAAAAAAGGAAGAAGAAAATATATTATTTTCATACTGTCCTTGAAAATTAATTGCCCGTATATTTGAATATTAACATACAGGAACTATGAATTATATTTTGTGTAAAAATTGTTTTGAATTATTTTCATTCAATAGTATGATATCCAGTAAAGTTTACTTACAATTTTTTTTAAGTGATCCTATATATTAAATCCTTATGGGAAAAAAAAAAAAAAAAACAGTTTGATCTTTTTTGACCGCATTCAAATTTTAAGAAAAATAGAAATATTAATTATATGTTTAGTACTAATTAGTTAAAAAAATATTCAACTATTAATAATATTGGATAAAGTATTTGAAAATTTTGAAAACTTAATCATAATTTATTGGAATATGTCATGTACTACATTTTAATAACAAAGAAATAAAATTAATACGTAATAAATTAAATAAATGTTATATTCACTTTTAACAAATAGCTTTATTTAAAAAATTATTTTTCAAGATATATATATACATATATGTGTGTGTGTGCGAGTGTGTGTGTGTGTGGTGTGTGTACATATATATGTGTGTGTGGTGTGTACATGTATGTGTGTGTGTGTGCACATATATATGTGTGTGTGTGTGTGCACATATATGTGTTTGTGTGTGTGTGTGTGTGTGTGTGCACATATATGTGTTTGTGTGTGTACATATATGTGTTTGTGTGTGTACATATATGTGTTTGTGTGTGGTGTGTGTACATATATATATATATATATATATATATATATATGTGTGTGTGTGTGTGTGTACATATATATGTGTGTGTGTGTACATATATGTGTGTGTGTGCATATATATGTGTGGTGTGTGTGTGCATATATGTGTGTGTGTGGTGTGTGTACATATATGTGTGTGTGTGTACATATGTGTGTGGTGTTTATATATATGTGTGTGTGTGTACATATATATGTGTGTGTGTGTGTGTGCACATATATATGTTTGTGTGTGTGTGTGTGCACATATATGTGTGTGTGTGCACATATATGTGTGTGGTGTGTGTACATATATGTGTTTGCGTGTGGTGTGTGAACATATATGTGTTTGTGTGTGTGTGTGTGTGCATATATATATATGTGTGTGTGTGTGCATATATGTGTGGTGGTGTGTGTACATATATGTGTGTGTGTGTGTGGTGTGTGTACATATATGTGTGTGTGGGTGTACATATGTGTGTGTGTGTGTGTGTGTACATATATGTGTGTGTGTACATATATGTGTGTGTGTGTGTGTATATACATATATATATATATATATATGTGTGTGCATTTACATGTATATGTGCACATATTCATATGTAATATATATATATAATCTTTGTATATGTGTGAACATGATAAATATTCCTAACATGCACTAGATAAATATTTTCAAAACAATGTTCATTGCATCGCAAGCATTCTATGTTCCCTCCAGAAAACTTTGGAAATTAGTAAAAGGCAAGAATTGGAATCGGGGCAATAATTCAGCCCCTAGATGATGCGAGACCAAGTGCTTTCTTTTCGCTTGACCTACAAAACCACATCTAAGCGGCAAAAATCCTTTTTTCCGGCCATTTTGTTGATATTGGTTTTCTTTGGTCCCAATAGCTCAAAGTGTTGTCTCTGGAAGGGCTCCAAATTTCGCACACCAGCTTTGGGGGAAGATGGGATTAAGGGAGATAGTTCTTTAGAGCTCCTCTGGACATTGTGTGGTTGTTTACAAGTGATCTTAGCCTTGTAAGTTAAGAGAATGGCCTCGTTTCGTATATAGCAGTCTGGTTTCAGGATTTAAGATGTTTGGTTAAATCTTTGTGTGTGTTTATATATTTATATAACTTGAGAGATGAATTGCTTGCTTCAATGAAAATTGAATGACTTCCTTCTTGCCTTGCAGTGTTAGTTCAGGGAATTTAAAAATAACTTAAACTAGAATATGATATTTCTTTTTATAACCAATGTCTTCTAAATTTATCATCCTTGGAAAACAGTTAATTTAACCTTATCTACCGAAATTTAAAATACATAATATGTTATTTTGAAATAAAACTTAATATTATTAAATAAATTGTTTCATAAAGAAAATGAAACGAATAGGAAAGATTTAAAGTTAAAATGAAGTTGTAAAATAAAATTATGCAGTTAAAACAATTGTGTATTTTCAAAAGGAATTATCATACTGTGGCCTTGAACCAACTGCAGATTGCTTTCCCAAATTTGTAATTATTCTAATAGAACTTTGTATGAATAACTACAAATATAATTTCACATTTTACGATAATTTATTTATTACTATTATATAGAATAAATTACAATTAAATAAAATAGTACAATTGTACAATGATTTACAATTTAATTCGTTTATTAATTATACAATGAATTATTAGAAAATTTTATACAATAAATTATTTAGGAAATATATACAATAAATAATTTAGAAAATTTTATAAAATGCATATATGGTTTGAAATAATAAATTATTCAACTAATTACATCCTTGGAATAAATCTTCTAATATATGAATACTAATGATGTCGATGCAGTTTGAAACTTTGATATGAATTGTCTATCGTTATATATTTTCCTAATTTAGTGGTACATTTTTGCATTGTAGTTAATGTATTGTTAAATGGGTCCATTATTAGATCAAATGGATCCATTTAAGCAACATATCATATTGAAATATTATTTTAATTATTTATTTAGCTCTCTTCCAAATTAAAGCCTTATTTATAATCAAAGTTGCATTTAAAGTTGTCGTTTCTAATTGCATTTAAATGTCGTTTTGTCTAGACAACTTAAAAAAGGAAAAAAATTAAATTTAGGAAATGTTTTAGTTATTTTAAAAAACAGAAATGGCTTATAATTACAGATAAAAAAAAATTATTGTAAACTTAGGTATTATAATTTATTATATAGGTATAATTTGAATACATTTTTAACTCTTTCATGTGCCCTTCTCTGATCCAAGGTTATCCAAGAATTTACTGTTCACATCGTATAATTTTTAACGATATGCTACTGCGTGTGGAAATAAAAGAAGATTTAAAAGTGAACACTACAAACTTATTAATAAAATGTGTTTGCTAACTTACAATGAAAATTGTTAATTTTATGAATTCTGACGTTCAGATTCGGTGGTTTGCTGATGCCTAAGAGACATCCGATTTCATCTTATGTATAGGTAAGCATCTAAGAAGTTAAAAATAAATAGTAACTAATATAGCGTGTTTCAGTGTGTAGAAGTACACGACAAATATGATTTTTTTGTCAGCAATCGCGCATAAAATATTCTATAAAAATAATTCTGAAATTAAAAATTATTTTTAAAAATTATTTTATTTTTTATTATTTTGGTATACTTTGTAAGCCATAAGGTTAAACAAGCCAAGACATACATTTTCCAAGTATACCTTTAACTTGTATAATCAAATTCTATAATCCAGTACATTTACGGAGCATTCGTAAAGATAAAATTTCAGTGGAATGTTATTATAAATTTTATTTTCTTATTTAGATGTATTTGCCAAATATATTTTGAAATAATTTAAAATGGTGCTGCACAAAAGAAAATTTTTTTTTTTTTATCAAGAATTATCGACAGAAAACTCAATCAATTGAAAACAGAAAGCTTTTTCAGCTTACAAGGAAATATTTGTTTTCAAATCAATTACTTATTTGTTTTTAGGTTTACACATTTAAGAAAATTTACATATTGTGTTAATTTTATTGAAAATTACAAAAGAAAGATATAAACCTCTAGTGATAGAGGTTTAATAGATCTAATAGAGGTCTAATAGATTTAGTTTTAGTGAGGGACTCATCACTTATGACTCACCCTCCGACAAAAGTCCACTATGGCAACGGAAATTTAATAGTTTATACAGGCATCAAATTGTATGGAAGCACAAAAATCTCCATGCTATCCAGAGGCTCTCTGATTGCTGTAAAATACAGGAATGAGAGTTTGGAACCATATGTTTGCTATTTCATGTTTGCAGTTGGAATTGATTTTATTCTAATGCACGTCAACTCACACTCTCATAAGTCTCATCTGGTCAATGAATTCTGGATTGGCTACTAAGATCTGCAGTTCTAAATTTTATGGTCATATTTGGAACTATTACTACTATTACTACTACACATCACTGTGCCTAGAGCTGATATATTTCTATATTGTTTGGGAATGATGTGAATAAAAGTGAATGGGCACACAATGGAGGTGGGGAAATTTACCGCAAAATACCCTTTGTGGGGTACAGAAATTTAACAATGACGAAATTTTTACAATAAGTAGAAATTAACAAAAAGTTAAATTTAAAAAAAAAAAGGAAAAAAATATAAAATGCGAGAATATATAAAATAGTATAAAATACATAAGGTAAATTATTGGAAAAATTTAAAAGCAATTTAATACAATAATTGAAACTACAGAGAAAACATTCACAACTCGTTTTCATTTCCCAGATTTACCCAGAACCTGAAAAAAAGCATAGAACAGCAAAAGAAGTTGGACATACGACCACAGGGATTCATATACTGTCTGATTTTTTGTATGAATTGAGGTTGTAAAAAGTTGTAAAAATTAAGATGCAACCATACCCCTATTAACAAATTTTGATTTTTTAGTCTTTGTTTTAAATATTCCCGCATTGTTGAGACTTAAATTACGGTGATATGCAGTTGTTCTAGAGACATTACCAAATGTAAAAATTTTCCTACATTTGTACAATATGTATAATTAGAACAGAAAACAAATTTGCATTTAAAAAAATAAACAAAGAGTCTAAAACTAAATTTATCTACTTGAAGAATAGCAAAAATATTTTTTTAAATGTTCTTTGAAAAGAATTTTAAAAATCTTCAAAAAACTTATAGTTATTCAGTTATTTTTTAATTTTATTGAGGCTCAATACTGTCAATACTTTATTGACTCAATACAATACTCTATTTAATTTAACTATTTTTACAAAAAAAAAGGGAATTTGAAACAAAATTTAAATTAGCGCATAAAAAAACGGAACTAAAAATCATTTGTTCCACAGGAATATATCAATTTTAAGAGATCATTGCGTGTCTCTAAAGATGAAAATACTTATCGAATGCATTTTTATTTTTACTGGGAGAATTTTTAGTAAGGGTATTCAGTTCTTTTGCGATTTTTCCTCTTTTTTTACTTTGGCACCGATCCAAAACTCAGGGTGATATTTCCTTACTCAGTCCAAAACTGAGCTGTAAAATTATTTTTTCCTTCATATCTGAAAAATTACAGTAGATTATTAAGGTAATAAAAGTATATCTTTGAGAATGACGACTTTCTTAATGGCCTTAACAAATTTGACTCAAAAGTATTCCTAAAACAGGAAGTTTTGTCATATAAAGGACGAAATATCGGTTTGTATACCATATATATTTGAACCTGGCTGTTTTGAATAGGGATCATATATTTGGATATACATATTATGATTATAGTTACTGTTATAGAAAAATTCAAAAGGGCATTTTGCTTTCATGTAGGGAATAATATTAAATGATTAATGTATGTTAACTATAACAAGAAACTTTTATAATATATATTCATAACGTAAATACAGCATAGATATTCATGAATACGATTAAATGATGTAAATAAATTAAGCTTAATAATATATTGATGAGTGAGAGATTTATCACATGTAAATGTAAAGATACGTTGATATAAAAAAAAAACAGTCTGTTTTATCACCGAACAAACGGTTAAAAGTTTTATACCCACGAGAAACATTGAAGAAATTAAAAATTTATCTGAATAAATATTTAGTTTCATATCAATAAATAATTAGCCATGAAGAATATCAAAATAAACTCAGTGAATTTAATTTGAAAATCTGTCCGCGTGATATAAAAAAAAATGTCATTGAAAAAAATTGTTAATTAATTAATTAGATCTCTCCAGTGTTTTTTTTTTTTTTTTTTTTTTTTTTTTTATTCTTATTTTATATCTTTTAACCAGAAAAATGTTTTAATTACTGTTTAAATATTTGAGTTAAAAAAATCAATAAATTAATTTATAATATTTCTACAAAATATTATTGTTTTTCAATAATGTAATGTAATTTTTATATTGAGGCTTGAATTTCAGCGTGGCTAACTCTCTGACGCCCGGTGCCACAGGTTTCGGGTTCGTATCCCGGCGGTGCCATGGATGTTTGTAGTGGTTCGGAATCAACTTTAGACTGTAGGCCCCGGTCTTATATGACTGTTGAGCGTTGTTCGTAGAACTGACAATCCCTACCACGTAAAAAAGACAAAACATCTCTTGTCACGAAATCTACCAGTAGGTTGACGGCCTTGGCCCACACTGGGCTGTTGCGCCAATGATGATGAATTTTTATATTATTAATTTTTATAATAATTTTGTTCTTAAATTGGTTAGTTATTAATTTAACTGGTTAATGCTTTTGTTCTGAAGAAATATATTAAACTGTAATTGAAAATATTTAGCTAAATCATATTATTACTAGATAGCAATCTGGAAAAAAAATGTTCGTGAGGTTGTCTGCTGCGTCCTTCGAGAATTTGCATTTCTTCGTATAGAAACTATGGTAGCTATTAGTTTGTCTAATGCAAGAGTCTCCAAACTACGGCCCGCGGGCCAAATCCGGCCCGCCAGTGTCATCCAATCCGGCCCGCAACAGCGAATAGCTTATTGTTGCTGTAATAAGTTGGATAAAAACACAAAATGACAATAACTCGGTTTTATTGACTTGCTAGGTAAAGCTTAATGACAAGCATAATACGCAGAAAATTTAACTTAAGCATAACAACTAACAAATAATTGAAATGAATCCTACTAACATTATAAACTAGTAAACATCCCGCGGTTACCCTCGGTAGTTATACCAACCTATTTCCGCTTTTAACCACTAGATGTCGTCAAATGTCGCGGTCGTATCGATGCACACAATAGTAATTGTAGTAATTGAACCAGCGAATTTAACAAGCATATGCTCGCTCATAGCGCGTACATGGCGACTAGTCTAGAAATTATAGATAATGGCAGAAAAACTAAAAAACGGTTTTGGCCCTGGGTGCATAATGGAGTAAACAGTATAGCCCTAAGACTGGGAAGTTTGGAGACCCCTGGTCTAATGCAATACGTAAAGAAAAACGGGCAAAATCCCAGGATTGCTTTGGAGTCCTCCTATAAAACGATATGATGAGCCAAGAGCATGTGTTGAATTAGTGAACTGAGTTCTTGCTTTCGTGCTATGAACTTGGTTTTTTTTTTTTCTCTGTAATTATTTTTAACAAATGGCTGTGAATATTTTGTTGTGCGTTTGATTCCCGTTTGTCTTTTAATAAATAAAATTTGAATAAAACTCGACTTTTAACACGTTCCTGTTTTTAAAAAATTAATTCACCAAAAAAAAAAAATTAAAAAATAACTTGATAACATAATTGCACTGTAATAAAAATGTTTACAAACAATAAAAAAAATTCTAACGCAATAATAGGCTACTGGTAATTTTAATTGAAATTTTTAGTAAATTCTTATTATTCATTAATTTGCAACAAAAATTTAAAAACAAAGTAAAGTGTCCGTAAAGTATGCCAAGTATCAAAAACCAATCTGAAAAACAAAAGCTGACAGTTCTATTTTAACTTTTAGGATTAATTCAAAAAACTATTCCTTATTACGCATTTGCTGAAAAGAAAAAAAGAATGACAAAATAAGATATCCGAATCAGAAGGTTTGCCATAAAAACTGCCAGAACTAATCAAGCATGCATGCTTGTTAATTGACTCTCTGCGAAGAATCAAAATAAATAAGAATTTCAGTTTCCTTCAGTCAATGGAGTTAATTTTTTGAGCACATATTTATAATTGAACGAATAAAAAAATCTACAAATGAAATATATTTATTGAAACTCTTTTCGCCATCATCTCATTAGAATGAACAATCATATTTAATAGTTAAAAAAATTTTTAAAGTCAATTTCTACTTTATTTTCACTATATTGCAGAAAGTCCTTTATAAATAAAGTTGAAATTTTAATCTTACATCTAGCGCCATCTATTGGTAGAATACATGCAACTTAAATCTAAAAAGAAAAAAAAAATTAATGAATTAATATTTGAAAAACTGTATTAACATCCAAATAATATATATAAAAAAAAAATTTAAGTCAATTTCTACTTTATTTTCACTATATTGCAGAAAGTCCTTCATAAATAAAGTTGAAATTTTAATCTTACATCTAGCGCCATCTATTGGTAGAATGCATGCAACTTAAATCTAAAAAGAAAAATAAATAAATTAATTAAATTTAAGTAATGAATTAATATTTGAATAAACTGTATTAACATCCAGTGTCATCCACTGCAAGTTTAAAAAAATGTATTTGTACTTGAATGGATGAATAAAAAGTATTTTATTAACGATTGAAAATTGGACAAGATTTATATAGGGAGAGTATAAACTAATAGTAGGAATTGAAAAAAAAAAAAAAAAAAAACTTTAACAGCAACTTAAAAACATAGGGGAGGTTGTCTGTTGCATCTTTCGAGAATTTGCATTTCTTCGTATAAAACTATGACAGCTATTAATTTGTCTAATGCATTACGGAAGGAAATGCAGCAAAAGCCCAGGACCGCTTTGGAATCATATAAATGATATTAAAGGCCAAGAGCCATGTATTGTATAGGGAACTGAGCTATTGCTTTCGTGCATTGAACTGTAATTATTATTAGTAAATAGCTGTGAATTTTTTGCTACGTGCTTGGTTCTCGTTCGTCGTTTAATAAATAAAATGTGAATAATTATTTTTTAAAACACAGTGTGTTTTACTTTACTATGCTAAAAATTAATTGATTAAGAAATTAAATAATAATCAGAGTATAATTATTCTGTAATAAAAATATTTACAAACAATAAAATATTCTAAACCAATAATTAACTCACATTTTTGATATTGGTAATTTTAATTCAAATTTCTCGTCAATTTTAATGCTCATTAATTTGTAACAAAAATTTAAATAAAATTTTTATTTAATAAGTATTAAATTATTTAAATTAAATACTAATACCGTTTATTTATTAATTATTAAATTTAATATTTATTTAAATTAAATATAAAAATTTTAATTTTAAATAAATAAAAGTCTCCGCAAAATATGGCGAGTACCAGCAACCAATCTAAAAACCAACGATGCCAGTTCTAATTTAACTTTTAGGATTAATTCCAAAAAAAAAAAACTATTCCTTATTACTAAAAGGAGGAAAAAACTACAAAATAAGATATTCGAATCAGAAGATTTGCCATAAAAACTGCCAGAACTAATCAAGCATGCATGCTTGTTAATTGACTCTCTGCGAATAATCAAAATAAATAAGAATTTCAGTTTCCATTAGTCAATGGAGTTAATTTTTGAGCACATATTTATAATTGAAGGAATAAAAAAAAAACTCTTCAAATGCAATATACTTATTGAAACTCTTTTTGCCCATCATCTCGTTGGATTGAACAATCATATTTAAAGACAAAGAAAAAAAAACTTTAAAATAAAATCTAATTATTTATACAACATCCAAAAACCTTTATTATGGTAGTTTCAATTCTAGTTAGAACAAAGTGTTCAATCGATTGTGCTAACATGCTGTTTTTCTTTTAAAGATTTTTTTTTCGTTTTTTTATTCTACACACCCAAAGCTATTTACATTGATAAGGAATTCTTGAAGCTATAAAAAATTATTTCAAAATATGTTGGAATTTTGAATGGGACTCAAATATTGTTTTTGTGTCAGATATTTTTTTTTTATAAATTAGAAAGGTACTTTCCATTTTTTTATAAGGAAAATAGATGTGTGTTGAAGTTTTACTTTTATCAGAGTAGTTTTTTTTTCGTATAATAATATGCGAAATCTGTTTTTCCCCCTTGTGGTTTAATTACCCTCGAAAATAATTACAATTCCTATACAATGGGAAAAAAAAAGGAAGTAATGGTAAATCGATTTTCATGGATAATAAACCTTTATAAGAACCATGTCGTTTTCGGTTAGTGGAGGCAAATAGGATGATGTTGGTATGAGATTTAATTACGTTGTTTCATTATATGCATTTTCACCAAATTAATTCTACACTATGTAAGGTATTATTAAATCATGTAATATATTCGTGTAATAATTGTTCAACCGTATTATTTTTATTCGGTAAAATTTAACGCTAAATTTTTCAGATAGGTTTGGATAAAAACGAATTTTTTTAAAGTTTGAATTTTTCAATTGAATTATTATGCATTCATTAAATTTAAAATTTTTAATTGGGTTTTTTGAAATATTTAAAAAATATTATAATGTAATAATAAAGAATATATTTATATGATATTATTGATATTTTTATTCAGTGACATTTAACGCTCAGTTGTTTCAGATAGGATTTGTTAAAAATGAATTTTTCGAAAGAGTTGATTAAATTTACCAATTGAATTATTATGCATTCCTTAAATTAAATATATTTATTTACGTTTTTTGTTTCCAAAGAATTTTTAAAATATTATAAACTAATGATAAAGTCAAAAACTAATGGCAGAAATTTGATTAAATTTTGTTAGACTGAACAAATAACTTGGCCTGGTGGCCGAGTGGCTAGCACTCTGGCGCTCGGTACCATAGGTTTCGTGTTTGAGTCCCGGCAGTGCCATGGATATTTGTAGTGGTTTGAAATCCTCTTTAATTCGTAGGTAGCTGTCTAACATGATCGTAGAACGTTGCAGAGGTATTGTTATTCCGCGTCCGTAACTTATCTTCAAGATGCACGCAACCCTTTGTAGTGCTAAGTGAGTAACGTCGGTAGAGTCCTTGCTTACGGCATAAAAGACAATTGTCTTATTTGCCAGCTGCATTAGGAACAAAAAAATGAGTAATATAATGGATTTCAAATTGAATTATGTCTATCATAGTATTCATATTTATACGAAAATATACTAAAATTTTAAATTTAAATAATTATTTATATTTATTTTTCATTTTGATATAAATTACAAATTAATGTTTTGTAAAATATATATGATATTTACAGGTAGTAATGCCTTATAAAAACCAATATTATAGCCGTGCTTCCTCCTACGCACAGCAAAAGCGTCCCCTGTGGCGTTCAGGAGAAATGGTCAGTAGGCCTCGAGACTCTCACCTGAGAGGAAGTACAATGCAATCGGGGCTGCCGTTGAGAGACGTTTAGTGCAGTACAATCACGCTTTTGTTGAGAAATGGTTAGTTTGTAATCTCTCATCTCGAGCGCAAATATATGTAGCACAATCCTGTGTTACAGTTGGTCGACAGACTCTCAACCGGTAAGGAAAAATATTTCAGCGCATCCAACGCTTACCTGAGTATCTCGGTTTATTCGTGGAATCCTTCCACGAATCTATAATTATATTTATTTAAATGTCTTAAATATTGCCTGTAGTTAATTATACGTGTGTGTTTGGGCGTATGCAAATTATGCTGTGTGTTCTCAATTATGTGTCTCAAGCCTTAACCCAACCACATCCAGTTACAATCCAGCTGCACAACCCACAACATTACAATATGGATTTTTATAACTTTTATGTACTTTACAACATGAATTCAGTTAAAAAAAAAATTCATGTTATGAAAATTTTTATTTCAAACTTTGGATAGTAATATATTAATAACAGTAGAGTAATACACTACCGTTGAATAATTTTATATATATATATCGAAAAATCTTGAAATGAAAAATCTTAAATGAAATCTTTAAAAAAATTTCATTCTTTATTCTTTCATTTAAGAGAAAATTTCACTCAATAGCAGTATTAAAATAAAACTTAAAAGCATTCCAATCATTAACATAAGCCAGATTAAATTAATCTTTTGTACCTCAATTAAATTGTAGTTTTTATTACTTGATTATATTTTTTTAGGATTTCATTATTATTATTATTATTTATTGTTATTATTATTGAATTTACTCCAAAAATATGCCCAACTGTGAGATTATTTTTGCGTGATTTCTTATGGGGAAATTTGTTTTCATTTTGTGTTATTCAAACATAAAAGAAAAAATATAAATCCTCTAATCTACTTAAAAAAGCTCTATTAGAAGTATAAAAACATAAAAAGAGATTCTTTATCACTTAAATGTTAATGCATGTAAATTATCAAACAAACAAGTTTTTTTAATTAAATAAAATTGCAATCGGCTTGATGATAGTTAAAATTTAAATAATTAAATTCAGGTTAATTAAATAAATTTAATAAACAATAAATGAATTTATCTTCTCAGTAAAAAGCTTATTTCTTAAAGTGTTTTTATGAAATTGGAGAAATAATGGCATAGAATGTTAAATTAATAAATTAGCACCCATAACTTGTTATATTAATAAAATAGGTATTAATAAAATTAATTCGTTATATTGATAACTTGTAATTGTTATATTAATAATTTTTTATATTACTAAACACCCATAACTTATTAAATTAATAAATTAGCACACATAATTGTCTTCAAACCACAGAAATATTTTTAAACATGTTTAAATATTTTTCTTTTACTTATTTTTAAACTCAGATATCTTTTTTAAAGTTGATACAGCGTATAAAATTCAAAATCTAATTGTGAATTATTGATTTCCTTAATCTAAAGATTTAATGGCTAGGCATTTTTTGCTTCGCGTTTTTCGTAACGAGAAAAGAAAGAATGAGATAGAAACTTTGATTAATAATTTTTGTTTATAAAACTAATACTACTTTACCAGAAATCTGAAAGAGATTTTTTTCAAAGAAGGATTTTAAATAAAAGAAACCATTTTATAACTGAAATAAAAAATTCATTCTTTCAGTTTTTGGGAGTAGTTACATTTCTTGGAGTTTTTGTTTTATGATATAAGAGGTATCTTTTTTTTTTTTTTTTTTCATTTATGTAATTTTTTACAGTCAAAACGATTTTCTTTTTTGAATAGTTATAATCATTATTTTTCAGTAATGTAATATCAGTAGCAAGTTATAAAATTATCATATAACCAACTGTTTTTAATTAGATTACATGTAAACAAATAAGATTTAAGACATAGAAAATTTTAAATTTCTAGACATAACTTTTCTTTTCATACGTATTTTTAAAAACAATAAACTGAATAAAAAAAGTATTTTATTGTTATCTAAATCAATCTTTTTTTTACTTATTAATTTATGTAACATTAATAAATGAAAAATGGTTATTAAACTCTCATTTTGAGGGTATTAATTAATTATTTTTTATAAAATTAAATTTCAATCTACATTAATATACCAAATAAAATAAATATCATCATTCATCCTCATTTAATATCATAATTAATCTTAAAAATATAATCATTTTTTTAATCAAAAATATCATCATTTAAAAAAATACCATCATTATTATCATTATTTAAAAAAATACCATCATTAATATAATTATTTTATAAATATCATTTTAAAAACTATCATTTAAAAATATCATTAATATCACTATTTAAAAAATATCATCAATTATATTATTATTTAAAAATTATCAGCATCAATTTAATTATTAATTATTGAAAATATATAAATAAATATAAATAAAAAATTATATCATTATCACTTATATATATATTATTTAAATTTATTTTAATTTTAGGAATATATAATATATAATGAGAAAAAAATTTTAAAAATATTGTATACCAGTTTAATTATTATATTTGTAAGACAAAAGGATATGATCAAATTATTAAAATAAGATATTAAAGATAAATTTCCTCTTATAATAAATAAATACATTTAAATATTAATAAAAAGCGTAAGTGAATTTTTTTCAATATTATAATCAAATCTCTTTGACTCTCAGGCCAAAGTGCATCAATATTTTTTAACATGACCCAACCCATGAGTCATTTTAAATTAATATCTTTGGTTTATGAAAGCAAACATAATTCCTTCACTGATTAGTTCTATAAAAAGACCAGTGAATGGAAATACATTAATCGCTTAATTTATTACTAAACCAAGTTTTACCGCCCTTTTGGGAGAGCACCATTTTTATGACGGAAATATTAGATGGTGGGAATTCCATTAAAGGTTGCATTAACTGTTATTAATGGCATTTCCTATTCTCAAGGTGTGCTTTTAAATTTTAATTGCATACCTCCATAATTTTAATTACCGTGACTCTACGTGTGGTTTAATTCATTTTAATATTCATGAACGGAAATTGATAGTCAATTGTGCATTGAGGAAATGAAAATTAGTTCTAACGAAGAAGTATTCCAATGGTTAAGATATGCATTTATGCCTCAGATAACAAGAATGATTTCAACAACTGTGTGGGAAGAATAAAATAGAAATGTTTATTGCAGGAATTTATTTTAATTTTTTTATTGCAATCATCGTTTTTTTTTTTTTTTTTTATTCTTTTAAAATAATATATTGATTGGTAAGTTGAAGAAGTTGTCTTCTTAAAAGATATTTATATCACAAATCAGAACAAGAATAATTTAACAACTGTGTGGGAAAAAAATTAGAATAGAAATGTTTATTGCAAGAATATAACTTTAAAGTTTTTGTTCCGATCTTCTTCTTGTAAAATAATAAGATATCAGATTGGTTGTCTTTCTTAAAAAGCTATTTATACCACAAATCAGAACTTCTTAAATAACTATTTCTTTTAATTTGTTGTTATAAAAATAAAGATTTTTTTCGTGAAGGTTTAGGTAATTTTATTTGTCTGTGTGGATAAAATTAAAACAATATGAGATAGATAAAATTAACACTCGTATACTGTTTAAGTATTGAATTTTGATATTGAATGTTGAACATCAGAAAGATTATGTATGTGGTTTAAGTATAATCTGTGTGGTGTGTGGTATAATAATAAATAATGTATGTGGTTTAATTCATTTTAATATTCATGAACGGAAATTGATAGTCAATTGTGCATTGAGGAAATGAAAATTAGTTCTGACGAATAAGAATTCGAATGGCTAAGATATGCATTTATGCCTCAGATAACAAGTAACTAGAATAATTTCAACAACTGTGTGGGAAGAATAGAATAGAAATGTTTGTTGCAGGAATATAATTTAAAATTTTTTATTACAATTATCGTTTTTTTAATTCTTTTAAAATAATAAGATATCGATTTGTACTTTGAAGAATTTGCCTTTTTATAAAAGCTGTTTAAATCTCAAATCAGAATTTCCTAAATAACTATTTTTCAGTTTATTTTCATAAATAAAGATAATTTTTTCAGTGATAATTTAAATAATTTGATTTTTATGTCTGGATGAAATTAAAACATAATTTGAGATACGATAGCATCAACATTCGTATATAGTTTACGTATTGAATGTTGATATTGATGTCAAATATTGAATGTTGAACATCAGAACAACTAAAAGTATAAAAATACTGATTAACAAATTTTGATTCTTTTAAAATAATATAAGATATTGATTAGTAAGTTGAAGCAGTTGTCTTTCTTTCTTAAAAAAAAAGCTATTTATATAACAAATCAGATCTTCTTAAAAAACTATTATTTTTAAATTTATTATCATGAAAATAAAGATAATTTAATTTTTTATTCTTGAATATTTAGATAACTTATATCCACACAGATAAATTAAATTACAATATGACCAATATACATATGACCAATATACGAGCTATGATAAAATGTTGATTTTATCATATCTCATGATAAAATCAACATTCGTATTGGTCATATGTATTAAAAGCCAAATATTGGATATTGATCATTAGAACAAATCAAAGAATAAATATACTCATTAATAAATGTTATCATTTCTAAACTATTTGTTCTGTAGAACAACGTGTTTAATTAATTGATTGTTTTTATTAATTGGTGTCGATATTTAACATTTAACAACAAATATTTACAATATTCTCCATTATTCTTGTGAAACACCTAAAATATGTTATTCAACTACTGCTAAACTGATGAGCAATTCAACTACACGTATCAAAACTTTAAATGTTAACATAAATGTGTTATCTCAATCTTTTCAGCATACATGAGACTCTGTGTTGAAAGCATTCCACTTTACGAACTAACTGTATGCTTAAGATATCCGTCTTATTAAACATGCAGTACATCGTTGGCATCTTGAATAAATAATGTCAAAATACCGTGCAATTTACCTCGGAGGTTGAGTTGAAAATAGGTTCAATCAAGGATGATTTGGGCTTGTTTGATAAAGAGGATTTTTCTCATTCGCTTATTAGCCAGCCGCAACTGAGTGCAACGCAAGCTCAATTTCTACTTAAGTTCTAAGAAATATCTTTAAAGGTTGTTATTTTATAAAGATCAAAGGTTTTTGCTTTTTAATTTAAAAGGTTTGCTTTATTTATTTTTTCAGTAGCTTCCTCTTTAATCAACGAAAATCTATGGAACTTTTCTAAGTAATTGAATGTTTATTCTCTTACGATGTAAAAATTTATTAAACTATCTACATAAAATATTTATAATATATATATAATATATTTACATTTTAAATCCTTATGGCGTTAGAAACTCATAAGGACAAAATCGAAAATATATGATAATTTAAAATTTTATTTCTGATAACTATTTGGAAAAAGGGCAACTACTTATAAAAGCATTCATAAATATTATTATTATTATATTTTATATAATTGTATTTATTTTTTTTTTCTATATATTTTCAAAACCATTTCTAGGAAAAGAGAATAGGATTTAGGTATATAATAATGGAATATAATATCTAAATTCAAATGTGTATGGGAATAAAATAGTTATAAATGCATAAAAATTCCGTATTACTCAAAAAAATATAAAGCACGACTTTAGTTATTTTTTTCTACGAATCTATTACATTTTATTTGATTATGGAAGAAATTTCATTAATTCCTTTATTTAATAAACAAGTAATTTTATTATAAATTTGATGCTTTATGATAGTATAAAAGTTTTATAAAAAATGTTACACTATTACCAGTACTGGAATGTTTGTACATATCAAAATTTATCGAACTAAAATATAATATTCACAGAAACAGGAAATCGTTTTAACATATCTGCTATGAATAAAAATTGTCACGTACTAATATTGTTTCAAATAAATAATCGGTAATATAATATTTAAACATGCTTTATAAGATTATTAACAATATCATCATCATCTTCGTCATCATTGGTAGAACATCCCCATGGTGGGCCAAGGCAATCTGCCTGCTGGCAGATTCCGAGACAGGAGATGTATTTTCGGTGGTGTAGGATTGTCAACACTACGCACAACAGTCATATTAGACCGGAATCTACGGTTTAAAGGGACTCCAAACCACTATAATCATTCATATGCACTGCCGGGACTCAAACACGAAACCTATGGCACCAAGGGCTAGTCACTCGGCTGACAGGCCTATTATTACTAATACCTTTAACTAAATAATTTGAAAGATACATTAAGTATCAGATTATTTTAATGCCAATAAAATTCCACAAAACAAATGTTTAAACTTCTGATTTGGGAGATCAGAATTTGTATAGGATAAATAAAAACAACTGGAAAAACAAATAAATATTCATTAAAAATTATTTAAGGTCCATTCATCAAATTGTTGAAATTTATGTGTTATATATAAAGAACGAAATAAAGAAAAAAAAGATTATTAAATACAAAATTGAAATATTATAAGAATTTTAGGAATTTTTAAGAATTTTTAAAGATAAAATCCTTTTAATATAAAATCAAACTTGTATATATGATTACATTTAATTATCTATTACAGAAGAACTCTTTGCAAATAGGAATTATGTATTTCATGCATAGGATAAAAAAATAATTCATTTTACTTTCTAGTCCAACAACAAATATTCTTGTGATCTGTACATCCAGTTTTACAGTAATACCTCTTCTAATAACTTCACTTAAAATTCGGCAGCATTTTGATTAAATATATCAGTATTTGCTGAAAGTTGATAACGTTCTTTCATGTGAGATCACGTTCCCAGCCCAAAATCCATGATTCCTGCCAACTAGATGGTTGAGGGACTTAAGATAACATTATCATACTTTCATTTCAGTTCATCCCACCCGTTAAGATCGTTTGCTTTGAAGAATACAGGTTTCACATCCATTAACATTTCGGAATTCGCATTGCAAAATTTTCTAGATTCCATTTCGAATAAAAATAAAACACGAATTCCCAATACAACTCAACTCGTGTTATTAAGCTCCTCTACCTTTAGAAAAGGGCGCGCACCGAAATGAAAGAGAGAATGTCTAGAAATTTTCAGAGAACGTTTTATTTATTATTTTTTTCCTTCAAACGTTCCTAAAACTCGCCATTTTTTTTTTTTTTTTTTCTTCTTCTTTTGGAAATTATTCGTCCACTATTCCGCATATGGATGGAAGTTTTAATATCCTCTTTTCTTCAAGAAGAAAAAAAGATGGAATGGTAGTTTAAGCGTGATGCTTGTAAGCGAGAATTTAAATCTGGATTTTTGAAAATAATGGGATTTCGTAAAATGAGATTTTTCTCTCCAGTCAGAAAGAGAGCAACGAAGTCTTGCTGGAGAAAAGCGTGCAATATAGGAATTTCATAAAGTTGGATATTAAAAAAAAAAAATGATTTTCACTATGGAGAATAATTCCTGGCTAGTCGTATAAACAATGCATGCAATTCAACAAAATTTGTCCCTAATGATCATGAAGAATTTTTGTTAGATAATACCAGAGCTCAATGGGCAAATGATTCACCATCAACGCAACATTATTTATAAAGTTGAAAAATTTTGCATTTTAAAACTAAAGTGTGCTTAAACTTTCCCGGAAGGTTCCTAATTTTCTCATTTTTTACTACTTTTTTTAATTTTCAAAACGAAATCGCTATATTTGAAATTTTCATATTTGCCTTCATGTAACTAAACGCAACATTTCATCAAAAATAATTTAACAAAAAATATTTTTATTAATAAAAAATATTATTTTATAGAAAAACATTATTATTAATTAAAATTATTATTTTATATAAAAACATTATTATTAATAAAAAATATTATTTTATATAAAAACATTATTTTCAAAAATTATTATTTTATATAAAAACATTATTTTCAAAATTATAATTTTATATAAAAATGTTATTTTCAAAACCTATTATTTTCATAGGCTAAATATTATTACTTTGTTTGTTCGTGCATGTTTTCCTAAAAAACACAGCATTTCAAACGTAAAAGCGGGTTTTAAAAAAAAGAAACAAACAAAATGATTAAAATATGGTTTCATATTCAGTGTTAGCTTTTATCATTTTCCTTGTAGTTAACATAGATACTATGAAAAGAAAAAACCTTCACAGAAAGTACATATAGAAATATAGCTCAAGGGAATTCAGCCAATCTAGCACTGATGACTTTTAGTACTTTACTCTCAGCAAAGCATTTCGTATTAATCTCAGGGATAGGAAAATGAGGTAACATGAAAACAAATGAGAACAAAGATGCTAATATAACAGATCTAATCAGAAATTTTCAATTTTCTGAAGAGTATTTTCCGTTTTCTCATAGGCATACATTTAAGAATAATTAAATTAAGTTAAGAGGTAGTAATTAATTATGAGTTATTGAAAAATACACTGATGGAAAAAAAAAAAATCCTAACTCCAAGAAAAATTATTATAGAGTAATGAAATTCGAATAATGAATTAGACTAGTTAACATGTTTAATTGATTAAATTTTAAAGATCACAGGTTAATTTAAGATTAAGAACATGCTTTTCCAAATGTAAAATGCTGTTACATTAATAGCCGGTGAAACCTCCAGAATTTTAATGCAAGCCTGCAAACATGCATGCATTGTGTCATACAGATGCCGAATGTCCTTTTTGTGGTATGGAGTTCCATGCTAACTGTACTTCCACCGTACATGCTTTTTGTCAATACTGAAACGGTTAGTGCTGGCTGTGGATGATGCTGGAGTTGTCGTCAATGATATCGCATATGTGCTCAACTGGAGAAAGATCTGGTGATCTCGTAGGTCAAGGTAACATGTTGACACTCTGTAGAGCACGTTAAGTTACAACAGCGGTATGAGGGCGAGCGTTATCCTGGTGGAAAACTCCCCTTGAATGCTGTTTATAAATGGCAGCACTACAGGTTGAATTACCAGACTGACGTACAAATTTGCAGTCAGTGTGTTTGGGATAACCACGAAAGTGCTCCTGCTGCCATAGGAAATTGCTCCCTAGACCATGACTCCAGTATATCTACGCCGCAGACAGTCTGGTTGCAGACGTTCCCCTGGCCTCCTTCTGACCAACACACGGCCATCACTGACACCAAGGCAGAATCTGCTTTCATCCGAAAACACAACAGATCTCCACTCCGTCCTCCAATGAGCTCTATCTTGACACCACTGGTATCGCAAACGGCAATGGCTTGCACACTACAGGGTGGCTTGGTCGGAGCTGTCCTTGAAGTAACCGACTTCTAGCAGTCCGTTGTGTCACTGTGATACCAACTGCAGCTCGAATTTCTGCCGCAGACGCAGTACGATGCATCACAGCTGTATGTCGAATATGGCGATCTCCCCTCTCAGTTGTGCCACGTGGCCGCCCGGAACCCGGTCTTCTTGAGGCAAGTACCATCCCTTGACCACTGCTCCCAATAATCATGCACAGTAGACACATTCTGGCCTTTAGTCTTTCTGCAATATCGTGGAAAGAAAATCCACCTTCTCGTAGCCCTATTATACGCCCTCGTTCAAAATCGGTGAGTTGTTGATAATGGCTTCTCCATCTTCTTAAAGACATTCTTGGCTATCATCAACTCAATACGTTAAATTTCAAAGCTCAATAAAGCTCACGAATTTTACAGCACGTATTTAAAGCAAACCTGATTTGCATGTTCAGAGTGACTCTACTAGCGCTACACTTATGCGAATAGCGCGAAAATTGAATCGATGTCATCTTTTAATGTATAAACACACCTACCAAAATTTCGTTTATCTAACACAAGTCTTTCTTGGTGATGGGGATTTTTTTCCGTCAGTGTATATTACTCTTAATTCACTGTTTCTCATATTTATTTCATATTTTACATTATATCAATATATTATATCGATATTATATATTGATAATATATATTATTCTGTTATATTGGATAGATAAACATCAATTTTAAAAGTGGAAACATATCTTTCAAATACTTATTAGGTGCGCTAGTCGGATATGTCCTGCACAAAGCATTTTTAAAAGGAAAAAATGTTTTTCATGTTATTTTTAATTTGATATTATGTACTTTACAATTGTAATTATTGAAAACTAAAATTATTTTTTTCATAGTCTTCTTGATTAGACTCATACCTACGAAATTACGTCCTCCCCCTATGACACCGCTCTATTTGATTCCACATGAATTGGCCGTTGTCACTTTTCAGTACAATCGGCGATTAACCTATATGCAAACGGGATTACTATTTGGTTAATATATTTCAAAAAGTGAACAGTTGAATTAAAATTTATTACATCAACATATAATTGTAATATTTGTACAACCTTTCATTATATAAATATTCTTCTTGATTAGAAACGCATCTATAAAATTACCTTCTCCCCTGTGATGCCACTCTGTTCGATTCCACAGGAAACAAGACTATGCAACTCTGCAAACTATGATAGACCACAAATATGCAAACAATATTACTATTTGGATACTATTGAGTACTATACTATTTTGGATACTATCGAATACTATAATCTATAATACACTCATGTCCATAAATTAAGGATATTGAAGTTCAGGCAAAGAAAGAGACAGAAGCAAAACAAATTTGACTTATTTGTAAAGTCTATTTATTAAACAAAAGGTAAAGAGCAAAAAAAAAGAGGCTATATGTTTGACATAATTAATAAAATTGCGATTTTTACTCCCTGGAGCAAATTTCAAAAAAGATCCTATTTACAAAAAACAGTATAACATGGTTAGTATGATAGTTAATATGGAGTATGTCTCCCGGACTATGCAATACAGACCTTACAACGCCTAGGCATGCTGAGTATCAAATTATCAATCTGATCTTCGGGAATGTTACACCACTCATCAAGCAATGCCCTCCGAAGTTCCGGTTGACAGGTGGGAGGGGGTTTGATGGGCTGCAATTCGTCGGCCAAGCATATCCCACACATGCTCTATTGATTGAAGTCCGGTGAGTATGCTGGCCAATCCATACGGGTGATATCCTCCAATTGAAAGCATTCGTCTACACTTTTGCACGGTGAGGACGGGCGTTGTCATCCATAAACAGAAATTCAGCACCCATGGCGCCCCGAAACAAACGTACATATTGTTCCAGAATGACATCCCGATAGATGTGGCCTGTCATCGTTACACTCTGAACATGCAGGTCAGTTCCGGAACCAAGAATAATTCCTCCCCAAACGAGCCATCCTGCCACCCCATAACGGTGTCGTTCAATGGTGTTCTCTTTGGTGGTAACGGGTATCTGGCGCTCTCTATATGAAAGTCCGGTGAGAATCAGACTGCAAACTAAACCTGGACTCGTCGGAAAACATCACACAAGACCACTGTTGCGATGTCCACAATGCATGCTCTCTACTCCAGGTTAATCGCAGGCGACAGTGAGTTGCTATAAGTGGAACACATCTGACAGGCCTACGAGCGTATAGACCAATGTGCCCTAAGCGTCTGTGCACGGTCTGCCTTGAAACTGTCGTACCGGTAGCTGAAGAGATCTGACGAGGCATGTCTGATGCTGTGCTCCGTCTGTTTCTTTTGGCAGTAACTGCAAAATACCGGTCCTCATTCGGCGTTGTAACTCGGGGGGGCGACCTGTGCTGTAACATCTACTCCCATTACCATCATCTTGAATCGTTGCCAAAGCCTGGAGATGACACTCTGGGCGATTCCAAGTTCCTCGGATACTTCCAGCTGGGTACGTCCACATTCCAGTCATCCGATAATTCTACCACGTAAAAATCATCCAAATGCTTCCTTTGTGCCATAACTATGCGGTTATTGCACTCAAAGGCTTTTAAAGCGCTTGTGAACAATTCTTCAAACAATTCTTCTTTGCCACCATTCCTTATATACCCCTCTCTTACACTCTCGTCATTGTGACGTACTATCAGCGCCATCTGGTGGTTTCCTGTAATTTGAATATTCTTCTTCAAGATGTATGTGATAATTCCTACAGGTGAAATTTTTATTTTAGAGTTCAATTTCTGTGTGATTCTGAATTATCCTTAATTTATGGTTATGCATTTTAGATGCTATTGAATACATTTTAGATGCTTTTGAATACTATACTATTTTTTGGATACTATTTTGGATATTATTGAATACCATACTATACAAAATAAAACTTTTAGATATTATTATAATACCTATTACTTTTAGATACTATTTGTTTAATACATTTCAAAAGAGAACAGTTGAATTAAAATTTATTACATCAACATATGATTGTAATATTTTGTATTATATAATATTCTGTAAAAATCTATAATGGTAAATATCTGGCAAATGCGCTCAGTAATAAAATTTGAGAGCAGTTTTATCGAGCCCCTTTATGAAGAAACTTTTCGCGAGTTTATTTTTCGAGGAGCATTTTATTTCATCTTTCGCCTTAAAAACGTTTTCTCCTTCCCGGGAGCCTCTGACTTGGGGGATCCTCATGAAATATTGAAAATCTTGCTAAAAATGAAGAAAAAGCTCCGGGGCTTAGATAAGAGTTGTATATATATCCCCGAGAACTTGCAGAGTGAGGGAACAAGCTGCCAAAGTACATGCTTAAAATCATGCATCATTCCTGAAATACATTTCGTCCCGCTTAAACATTTAAGGGTTCTAACAGGAAATAAATCCCGACTTTTTACTCTTTATGTTTTTCTCTTTTTTTTTCTGTATATTTCGACTAAGAAAATTTTGGCTTAAAAGGATCAGAATTTTAAATTGCAATCTCAACCGTTTTTAACTTAAAAGAGTAAATTTTTCCATTTTAAGTTGTAATTATTTGGATATCTATCCTTTTTTTTTTTAAATATACATTTATGAGTATAGATATGCTTAAAAGATTTACTATTGACTCTTGTTTGCTTTATGTAAAATTTATTAGGTATGGATTTCTTTCTACGATATTTGAGAGCAAGTTTTTGATTTATCAAAAGATTTGGAAATTCAATTTTCATGTTTGAATAAAAGTTTTAACGTATTCAAAATATAGTAGCATAGGAATTATAGGACATTTTGAATATATATATAAATCCCTCCGAAAAGTAATGGTACACAACGCATTTTCGCAGGATTTTATCATAATATATAACTTAAATATAGAATATGAAACAAAAATGTATATCACATTTTGATAAATGCAAATCATAGTAACTTGAACCAAAATCATATAAAAATTCAATTAGGATTACAATTTACTGTAAAAAAATCAAGAAAATCTTGTTCAAAAGAGTATTGGGACGCTGTCCAATAAATTAATAAAAACATATGAACCTGATAGTTAATGTCTTGTTGGGTCACTCCTTGCACTTTATGACCATTCGCAGTCAACTTGGCATGGATGTTATCAGTTTTATGCAAAATGATTCATTGATTTTGGCCCACTCTTCGATCAGATGTTTTCTTAACTTCTGCTTGTTAAAAATATTGTGTATATTGTTTTATGCTTTAAATAATAACACACGTTCAGTGGGATTAAAGTATGAAGTCAGGACAGAGGTCTTAATCACACGAGGGCAGAGGTAGAGGACCTATAACTTGCAAATATCAGCAGATGTTTTGTGTTGTTATCCGGGTACAATTTAAAATGTCTTGAGATTCCTAAGTTGCTCATACATTGCTCTAAATTTTGCTTCAGGATGTCAAGGTAGACATATTTATCCATTGTACCATCTATAAAGTCTATATTTCCCACATTAGATCTTGCCATACAACCTTAGACTAACTAGTTGTCATCTCCATATTTTACAGTAAGAAGCAATTTTTTGACATGCAGTGCTGTATTTGGTGTGCACCAAACTTTTCGCTTGTCATCGCTTGCCAAAAATGTTATAAACTCTTTTCATCCACAAAAATTACGTTTCACAATATTTTGTTGGCTGCTTTACGTACATTTTAGCAAATGTCAGTATAGCTTTGATTTGCTTTCCTGATGTAGGGCTTTATCCGAGGTAATCTTATATTTTCTTGAAAAATTTCTGATAGTTTGAGGATTTACCAATTTTCAGAACCTACTTCTATATTTCAGAATCAATTTTACGGCGCTAGTTCTTGGATTAATGTGAACTTTCACAATCCACCTCTATTCACTTCAACTAAATGTCCTTGGACGCCTTTGACATTTGCTTGTTTTTAACATTATTTGTTTTATTTTTGAACCTGTGAATAATATTAAAAAACAGTAGACTTACTGATTTTTAAGATTTGTTATTTGATTACCTTCAAGATTTGTCGTATAAAAGGAACTGAATTTCTACTTTTCCAATGACTTATTAGGTAGATTTCGCACATCAACCAAAATATCTTTATTACTTGCCATTGCTGCATATGCAACCTTTTATACTGATACTTTTATGCCTAAAATTATAGTCTAAAAAGAGAGTTAAAAATTAATTTTTATTGATGAGCTATTATTTCTTATTTCAAAATCATCCAATACTTTTTGACAACTGCTTGAGTTTAAATTATATTTAAAAGGCTTGATCAAACTGTAATTTTAAAAGTAAAAAAAAAAAATCCTCTTATACTTTATACTAAACCATTATTAATATTATATTATATTAAACCATTTCTTGATTAATTTTGTTTTGTTTTTAATGTGACTAATATTTCTATAAATAGCTTTACATGTTATGCATACCAAGTGTCTCAAATACTTTTTGAGTTGGTATATATATATATATATATATATATATATATATATATATATACACAATTCAGATTCTGTTTCAACTGTGTGTGGATTTGCACAAATGCTTTGAATGTATTCATTAATTTTTAAAAAGTTATTTGTGTTATTGTCGTAACAAATTTATTAAAACAAAAACATACAACAAATAATAAAATCAAATTTTTTAATAAATATACACAAATTCTTTTGTTCCACTTTTCTTTGCAAATTGATGTACACAAAGAGATAGATGAGTTATGACAAGTAATTCTGCTTTCCAAAGAACTCCAAACTGTTACGGAGCATAAAAACAAGAGACCATACAACCGCTACTTAATGTACAAACTACTGAGCACTTCTTCAATTGAAAGAACCCTTCCTAAAGCGTTAGAAAACATTTACTTTTCATTTTACGAGACTACTCTAACACGGAAGAAACCCAATAAATGCCAAAACTCGAACTCTGTTACAATTTAATTGCATTTCACTTGTTCCACTGTACCTCAAATACCAAGAAAGACCAGACGCACCAGAATGAACCCCGTGAAATGCTTGGAGCACTTGCATTTGTCTCTGGTTCCAAGAGACATTTATTTATTTTTGTAATCTTCTTTTTACCAGCCAACCACCTGCTCGAAAAACTCGTTTATTTCAGGTTACAAAAATTTAGATTCTTTTTGTCTGAGTGTTACCACATTAAAACTGACTTCATTTTGGACTTAAGAGGAATTCTGTAAGTGACTTTGAATTTGTGTTTAATTGCATTGTAGTAGTTTGAGAGCGTAAGCCTCATAGACTTAGCAATTCCATGTTAGGCAACCAGCCTTTTATTTCTCAACTACAAATGCAGTGACTGTAGCATAAAACTGGGGATAACTGTCGAAACAGCACGCGCATAAACCTTTGAAACTTCGACCATGTGGGTTGGACCAACTGTCTTTCTTTTGTCTGTGTGTTGGGGAGTAATTGAGAGTACTGTATTTTGTGGTACGATCTTTCAATTGTGTTTTAAGAATGATGTATATATTTAAATGAATCCATCTTATACATTGATGACCTCGGGCGTAATCTGCTCCTTTACAATTGAATTATTTATTTATTATTTGTTCTTGTATTTTAAATTTTAGTCCTTTTTTTCTTTCGATGAACTAAGGGATTGAATAGAGTAGAAGACAAAACATTTTTTGCTTCGCCCAAGTTCATCGCATTGCCTGAACCCATCGTTGATCTGCTCAGAGAGAATTCGCAATTAGCGCATAATATAAATTCTCTTAGTACATATATTTAGAACTTTTTATTCTTTCACATTGATGACTAACCCTATGTCACTTAATGACTACAAAATCCAATCACTAGTGGAAGAGAGAGCAAAAAAGCTTAGATTGCTCCTCGTTTTGAAAACTATTAAGGAACTATGATTTTCAAAGATGAAGCTTCCTTTGCACTTTCTTTAATATTAGGCGATGCGAGTAGACTTTGATTCATGTTAGCGATATTATTTTTACGTCTTGTAAAATGAAAAAATAAATGTTTCTGAGATTACTCTAAGGCGGAAGAAACTCGATAATTTCAAACTGAAACTCTAGCTGCAAATTATTGCATTTCGTTATAATGTACCTCAAATACGAAAGACTGAAGAACCAAAAAGATCATCAACAGGAGGCAGATAAAAAATTTAAAAAAGTTAAAGCAAAGGAATCAGAAAAATATATTCGCAGATATTATTTCGAATAACGGCTAAAAAGATACATTCTCTAAAGTAGATTGCTGTAGTAGGACCAGAATGCTTAGTATAGAAGCCAATGCCTTGTTTCTAGTTGAATCACTTAATACCTCTTCATCGATTGGCCTGGCCACTTTTAAGGCAGGACAGAATCTGGTTTTTTGAGTTACAGAGCCTCAACCCAACGGATGCAACCGGGAATATCCTTGTAATGCAATGTACAAGAATAAAATATTAGACCATCGTACATTCCTGAGAAATTTCGATGCTGACGTATTTAATATACTTCACACCCTAGGATTAAATCAAAGCTTATTATTACTTTTAAATTTATACAAAAACGATTTCTCTCGCCAAGAATGCTCACAAGTCGCATGTGACTGGCATCGCTCCTGCTTAAAATGACAGAGATCAAATGTACGTAGACACACATCAATTCACTCCCTAGACAATAAATCTACCATTTCAGCCGTACCCAGATCAATTTACGATAGAACAATTCTGTTCCTCCTTCGAATGATTTTGTATACCTTATGCCATGCATCGACCAAACAAACGGTACAAACGGTAGCTAGAAAGCGGTACCATTGATTAACATTTCAGCACACAATGGTGAAATAGCTCCCCAACATTTGGAATTCTCCTTTTGGTATTCCATAGTTGCTTTGTCAAGCTCAGAAAAGCTCAATTCGAATCTCTTCTGTCTCATTAAGGTGTTGAAAGTTCATAAAATTCGCATCTCACTGTATCACCCAAGTTCCAACGGATTAGTAGAGCGATTTCACCGCTCATTTAATTCGACTTTCTTCGATAGTCCGATAGCATAGTCTTCATACATCGATCCATTGGGTAGACATCTTTCCTAAAGTATTGCTGGGGCTACGGACATCTTTCAAGGATTATCTCAACGCTACATCTGTATAAATGGTTATCCTTAAACTTACCCGGTGACTTCTTTCAACCTAAAAGTTTCTGTAAATGCTATCCACGTTTCATCCAACTGCTTAAAGACTGCATGGATTAACTGAAGCCAACTCTATCATGTGCAGACAGCAAAAATCTATTTTCATACACAAAGGCTTAAACTCTTCAACCCCCCCATGTGTTTCTTCCAGTAGATTCGGCCAGAAAATGTTTCTGACCCAATGAGTAATGTCGAGAGATGCATACCTTTTCTGTCAACAGCTCAGAGGTTGTGTGTGAGTATTGATAGACTAAAATCTGCTTCCTTATGGACACCAGAGGTCTCACTCGCCAAGATTTTGACAGTCACTTATACTTCAACAGCTGATAATGGTTCTACAGACATTCCGAGAACATCTGCCAGTGTTTCAGCAGCTTTGGCTCCTCGATTTCTGAACAGCCTGTTGGTCACATAACAACTCGTTTGGTGGCAAAAGTCGATTTAAGAGGAATTATTTGTTAATTTCTAATTGACACTGGTTGGGAAGTACAGCTGTGGTTCTAGAACGCAAGGCGTTTCAAAATTTGCAATTCCACAGTTGCCAGCCAACTGTGAGTTTCTCAACTGCAATGCAGTAAATCTGACGTAAAACCATGTCTGATAAATGGTCAACAATACTTTTTCTTCATTCTCACAGACCTGACTGAATTTCGACCGTGTGGGTTGTTTCGGATGCATCCTTTCGACTCTGTTCTGGCTAATATTTGTGTACTACTTTTTGTTTGACGTTTTAATTGTGTTTTAAGAATAATAAATATGTTAAATTAATTGAGTTCATCATTTACACTCATTTTTGAAAGATAAAATTTATATTCTTCTAGTTTGTTCAAATGTACATTTGAATAAATTATTTATTTAATGCAATTCATATTTAAAATTATATTTCGCTAACATTATAAATTTTACACTAATGAAGATTCATTTTTATGCGCCTGAATGGCCGAGTGGCTGGCGCTCGGTATCATAGGTATCGGGTTCGAATCCCGGCGGTGCCATGGATGTTTGTAGTGGTTCGGAATCACTTTAAACCATAGGTCCTGGTCCTAATAGGATCGTAGAGCGTTTGGAGGCATTGTTACTCCGCGTCCGGGGCTTATCTTCAAGTTACACGCGCCCCGTGGGTAATGCAAAGTAGTACGTCTGTGCAGCACTTGCCTTAAGGCATCCAAAACCAAAGCTGTCTAAGTGTTTGCCAGTTGCATTAGAACAAAACAAAACAAAAAAGATTTTGTTTTATTTAAATTGCAATATTTTAATGAACGGTATGATATCTAATATATATATATACTGATAAATAATAAATAATTGATTTTCTACAGTCTTAAATTTTCATATTTCCTCATTAATCACATAGTTTTTTCGAAAAGTAATATGTATTAGGATATTTAATATTCCAATTAATTCTCTGCAAGTAAAGTCAATGTATTTCATTATAATTATTGCAGATGATGTGGTAAGAACTTTTTATAAAATTTCAATAGTATGCTTTGCTTAAAACCTTTTTAGTAATATAAAGTACAAATAAGTAGGTTCTTGGATTTATTTTCATATCTGGTTTATGATGCACACTTTCATTGCAATTAATAAAATAATTAAATATGAGGATTTTTTTCATTCACTCATTACTGTTGCATTTATTTAAAATTATATTTTGATTTATTAAATATCTTAATTCATTTTAAAATAAACATGTATTAGATGGAAAATTAAAATAAACATATAAATTTGTTAATTTAATTGAAAACTATTTATCTAAAATTTAATACCTCTTAAAATATTCGTTAATATTATTATTTTGTTTGTAATGCCACCTTTGAACAGCATTTCAACAGAAATTACTTTTAGTAAACATTAAAACTTTATGAAAAAGTTTTAAATTAAAAATTATTATAATGAACTAATTATAATTTTGATGTAAAAATTAAAATATATTAATAAAAACAAAATCATAGTTAACCAAATTGAAAGGTATACATATAAATTTTAAGTCAATTTTAATAAATTATCAGAAATATGCAACTATTTTTATTCTATGATGTAGAAAACATTTATTTATTACTACACGAAACCTACCCTCACAACAAATCAGAATCAACATGTTACACAGCTTTCATTCTAATAAAATAGAAGTTTCCGCCTTAAATCCTGATTCCCATTCAAATCATAACTTAGCTACGAAATGAGCTCGCCAAAAACCCATCCATAAGGTAAGCATAATGCACCGTGGAAGTAGATAAATAACAAATACCCCTATCAACTTCAGAATCCGCCATCGCTCATATTTGCCGCATCATTGAGTAAACTGTATTTCAAACCACTTCGCCCTCTGCTCTTTCTTCCTTCCATCCTTCCTGCAAACAATTTAAATCCTTTCCCCTTCGCTTCTGGTTCGTCGAAAGAGAAGCAAAAACAAAAAACAAAAAAGAAGTGATATCCATAATAAAATTCTCCTAATAAAACATCTCTAAATTCCCCCAGATTTATTTTACATCGTAATTTTTATTTCAAGGAAATCCATGATCGCTTTTTATTGGCCTTCACCTGTGTCTTTTATCGCGTCTGGAGCTATCCTAAATATCTCTTAAATTTTCTTCTCTCTATTCATAGGCGCTTTACTACTTTCTCCCTATTTTATTGGGGCTATTTTTCTGTCCCCCCTTCCCAAAACGGTCAACCCCCCTCTTGCCTTTTCTTTTTTTTTTTTTTTTTTTCTTCTCTTCTTTCTTTACTTCCTTTTCTGTCCTGATACCTATCCTATATCTTATTACCGTTACATTGTGCTTCAGACTTTTATTACAGTGAATATTTCTTTTGTGTACTCTCCTTTTACTCTTTTTTTTTTTTTTCTTTCTTCTTCTTCTTATTTCTTTTGTTCTTTTGTTGTTTTTATTCGTGTTTTGTACCCAGCTTCTAGGGGTGGGGTGTGACGAAGCTTTCAACCTCTTTTCTGTAGATCTGATTTTTCATTTCAATTTCTTTTAGAGGAAAAAAAAAGAAGATGCTTTAACTTTTGAGTTGCTGTAAATATTCGGAGTACGTTTCAGAGCGTGTTGAAACTCAAAGAGGAAGCTGATCCTGAATTTTTAAAGGGGAGGAATACTAAATTCTGTTGCGAAAATACAGATCGTATATACTGTTGTAATTCGAGATCGTTTTATTTATTTAATCTTTTTGTAATGCGTTGATATTTATGTAACGTCTTTATATTTATTAACTGTTGTTTTTCTCTGTCGCTGAAGATTTATAAGAACTTCCTGAAGTTCAGCAGGAGTTAACAGTATAAATTTAGTAAATTATAAAAGTAAGTAAAATGCTATAGAAAGTTATTTTCATAATAATAGAATATAAAGGGAAAAATAGAAAATATAGAGTATAAAACAAAATATAAATCTATAAAAGCATGATTAAGAAATGGTTATTTAGGAATGGTTACTCGTCTATTAACATTTGCATTAATCTGCAAGTTCTTAGAAGTCTTGCAGGTAATTAATTTTAAATTAAATTTTCTTTTAGAGGAAAGAAGATGCTTTAACTTTTGATTGCTGTAAATATTCGTGTACGTTTCAGAGCTTGTTGAACTTAAAATGGTAGTTGGTCCTTGAATTTTTTAAAGGAAGGAATACTAAATTCTGGTTTGAATATAACGATTGTATTTACTATCGTAATTGAGATAGTTTTTTTTTAGTTATTTTTTTTATTTATTTATTTATTTCGTAATGCGTTCATATTTATGTAATGTCTTTATATTTATTAACTGAAGTTTGTCTCTGTCGCTAAAGATTTTTGTGTTTTGCACCGAGCTTCAGGGTGGGGTGTGACGAATCTTTCAACCTCTTTTCTGTAGATCTGATTTTCATTTCAATTTCTTTTAGAGGAAAAAGATGCTTTAACTTTGAGTTGCTGTAAATATTCGTGTACGTTTCAGAGCGTGTTGGACTCAAAGAGGTAGTTGATCCTTGAATTTTTAAGTAAGGTATACTAAATTCTGCTTGGAAATAAAGATCGCATTTACTATTGTAATTGAGATCGTAATGCTTCGATATTTATGTAATGTCTTTATATCTATTAAACTTTTGTTGTTTTTCTCTGTCGCTAAAGACTTATAAGAACTTCCTGAAGTTTAGCAGGAGTTAACAGTATAAATTTAGTGTAAATTATTAAAAGTAAGTGCGATGCTATAAAAGTTCTTTTCATAATAGAATATAAAGAGAAAAATAGAAAATATAGAGTATAAAACAAAATTTAAATCTATAAAAAAAACATGATTAAGAAATGGTGATTTAGGAATGGTTACTCGTATATTAACATTTTGCATTAATTTTGAGAAGTCTGCAGGTATCATTTTAAATTCAATTTCTTTTAAAGGAAAGAAATGCTCTTTAACTTTTGAGTTGCTGTAAATATCCGTGTACGTTTCAGAGCTTGTTGAATTCAAAGGGGTTTGATCCTTCAATTTTTAAAGGAGGAAAATAAATTTGGTTTGAATATAAGATCGATGCGTAATTGAGATCATTTATTTATTTTAAAAATGCTTGATATTTATATAATGTCTTTAGTGTTTTGTAATGTTTATTTGATATTTATGTAATGTCTTCAGAAGTTTTCTTTGCCTTAAAGATTTATTAAAACCTTCCGAAGTGTAACAGGGATTAACAGTATAACAAAAAAATTATAAAAAGTAGTAGATGTTATTAATGATGTGTTTATAATAGAATATAAGGAAAAAATGGAGGATATAGAGGGTAAAAATAAATATAAATATAAAAAAAAGCCTAATTAAAAGAAATGGTGATTTAGGAATGGTTATTTTAACATTTTGCTTTAATCTGCAAAATTATTAGAAAGGTAATTAATTTTAAATTTAAGTAATTAATTTTAAATTAATTTCTTTTTAAAAAGAAGATGCCGAAGATGTTTTAACTTTTTTGAGTCGTTTTAAACATCCGTGTACGTTTCATTTGAACTCAAAGGAGTAGTTGATCCTTCAATTTTTAAAGGAAGTAACAATAAATTTTGCTTTGAATATAAAGATCGTGTTTATTATCGTAATTGAGATGATTTATTTATTTTGTAATGTCGTAAATTTTTATGTCATGTCTTTATATTAACTGTTTTTCTCCATAAAACATTTATAAAAAACTTTCTGACGTTAAACAGGGAGTAAATAGTAGAAATTAAGTGAATCTTATAAAAAGTAAGTGCGATGTTATAAATTTGTATTGAAAATAGAATATAAAAAAGTATGGAAAATATACAGGATAAAACAAAAATATACTCTATAAAAAGCATAATTAAAAATGGTGATTTATGAATCTTTTATATTAACATTTTACATTAATCTGCAAACTCCTAGAAGTCTGCAGGTAATTAATTTGAAAAGCATTTTTAAAGAGGCTTTAGAAAATAGGATTCAAAAATAAAATATTCATTCATTCATTCCTTTTATTCATTTCTTATTTAAATATAGATTGTTGATTTGAAGATTCTTAAGCAAGCAACTTGCTTAAGAAATATTTTAATTACCCCATAACACTTAATATTTCAATACTCCATCAATTACCCATAATTACTCATTTTTAATTACTCATAAGGGAAAGAAATTTTTACAGTTATTTTTTTGTCAAATTTTCGTTGAAATTTATATTAATTTGCTTATAATTTAATTAACATAACAATAAATCATGTAATATTTTTTATTTTGTTTTAAATAGTTCAATTTAAACTTTGCAACTATATTCAATGCAAAGCTAAAAAAATTATGTCATGAAATTGCTTTAATATCTATAAAATTGAAAAAAAAAAAACATCAATCTTTAGTAGTTCTGCTTTTATAATAAATAAATATGTTTTTATTACAATGAATATATCTGCAAATTGTATAATATAATATTAAAATGCAAAAATAATTCTTATATATTTAACGTGTGCTCATAAAATGTTTGGGTTGAAAATAAAATAACATGATGCGCTGGTAATCACTAATGTGATAAAAATTCAGCTGAATTTAAATTCATTTGAAAAAGTTTATTAGAAACATTTCAGATATATTCCTTTATTGAATATACGCATGGAGATAAATGTAATCTTGTAAATTATAGTTCGCTTATGTCTACAAATATTTACAAAGTTTTAATACTCAGGAGGATGTTTTAATACTTTTAGAGATCTTACTTATACTTTTTTATTTTCCCTACAAATAGTAAGAAATATTTTCATTAGCAATATTTATTACTTCGAAAATCTTCATGTTCGTATAATTTAATTATTTAATTTCGAAGAAAATTCTGGTGGAAATAGTTCGAAAATTGCCTTGAATTTATTGTGGGTGGAAATATAATTATATTGAAAGAAATATTAAATCTTTAAATATTTGTTGCTGACAATTTGTATGAAACTAAAATAAAATGAAATGAAACTATTTGAAATATTTCAACAGATTCTAAAGCCAATTCTTACAATAAACATTCTATATTTCGAGAATAAATTCGGGATATTTCAAAATATTACTGACAAAAAATCCGTCTATCTAAAATGATCTGCTAAATTGTGGAAAAACAAAAAGGAATTTTGAAAATTTTTTTTCAATACATTTGGAAAATGTGATAGCTGTTAGTATAACATTTTGAAATCCTAAACATTTAAATGAGATTTTTATAAAATAAATTTTTTTAAATGATTTATATATGTAATTTTACAGTTTTAAGTACTTAGTGAATTAGTAAGAAAAATATGTATTACACCAAAATTTTCAATCTTCATCTTTTATATGTTGAAATAAAAAATTTATATTTAACTTCTTCCCAAATTTATGTATTGCATTTTAAATATCATAAAGAGATTTTCCCATAAACACTTCAACAAATTTAATCAGTTTTGCTAAAGGAAAAGTAAAAAGGAGGCAGTTTGAGTTCAGATGTCAATTTTGTCGATATATTTAACAAACTGCAAGAAGACAAAACAACTATTTCTTTTTTTTAACTAATGGAAATTTAATTTTAAATATTTCTATTACTCTCTTCTCAGTATTGTTTTTTGATTAGAAAATGCCCTTGATCTGTCTGTATTGATAAATGTTATTTAAATTTATATCAGGATAAAAAGATTAAATTAATAATTTGAAAAGATAAACAACATCTTAAAAAGAACACAAAAATTTTCTAGCAAACAACAACAGTACATAACAGTATTATAAACTAAAGTATACAGACAAAAATAGTTGTAGACTCATTATAACAAACAAAAAATAATATTAATGTTTGTATAAACATGTATTATATTTAATATTTAATAATTTTTTTAAAGTCCTTTTTTTCTCAAACACTTCTAAATTTTTTTTCATTTTAGCTAAGTAGAACAAAAAAATACAGGTAATTTGAGTCGAAATATATATTTTGTAGAGATATTTAAATGCATGCTAATAATTAGGCCTTATTTATGCTTAATTATACTATTCTTTATTCATAATAACATCATAAAATATACATAAAAAAGCAAGAAGACATCTAAGCTAATTATGTGTAATTAGCTGCACAAATGTAAAAAGATTTTGATCAGAAAACAAAAGCCAATCAGATATCTACTTACTTTTAAATATTTGATGTGAGACTTATTTTTTATATCATATCGATACTTCATCAACTTTAATTCAAAAACAGAACAATGACATACAAACGTATCTAACACAAACAATATTGATTAAAATTATTCTTCTTTCTTAATCATAACAATATTTGTTTTGCAAAAGAAATAAGCATGTAAAGATAATTTTTCATTTCAGATGGAATTCTTATTAGAGAAAGTATAACAATAAAATTTTAAATGAGTAAAATATTCATACATCTCTTGAATGTCAAAGTTTAGTTTCAGCAGATTATTAGACTCAAAGTCGTTAAAATAAAAGTTTTTTTTTTTTGTCCCTAGTAAAATTTATTCCTTCATTTTTTTTTCCCCTTCGAAACTTCTTTTTTGCACTCTTATTTTTTTTTTTTCACACTGTTTGAGCTCAAATTGGCTTCATGTTTTTACCCCCATTTTCGAATAATTAACTCTTGTACAATAAAGTATCACCCAATCCAATCGAAGCTTGTTAGCTTTCTTTTTTTCCATCCTTTTTTAATGGATAACTAGGTTTTTTTTTTTTTTTTTTTTTTTTTTGTGATGAGTATCAAAGTGTCATCGAACACAACTTTTAAAGATATTTAATCATGTATTTTCTTTAACATATGGTACGTGTGTGTGCTTATATGCATGTGCGTCAAATTATTACTACAAATCATATCTTTATTACAAACGAAATAAATTCCTTATGAAACTATCTCTGTAAGGACTTATTTTTTTCTAAAAAAAAAAGTCCACTTATTTTAAAATCAATTATCAAAGTGTCATCGAACACAATTTTTTTTTTTTTTTAAGATATTTAATCATGTATTTTCTTTAACATAAGGTACGTGTGTGTGCTTATGTGCATGTGTGTCAAATTGATACAGAAAAATCATAATTTTATTGCAAACGAAATAAAT
>BPLR01008087.1:0-10655 GCA_021605095.1 Caerostris extrusa | reverse complement strand
ACATTAATATTTATATGTATTATACAGTATTCTGATTTAAAAGGAAAAACAGGTTTGAAAGTTGGTACATAAAGTTGTTTTGGTTACTACTGTTTGATACCTAAATATAAAATATCTACTAATAAATTTGTTTCTCAACAAATGATTGTAGTATAATCATTTCCATTACCATTATCTGTTATCGATATCATTTCTTAAGTTGGTAAAGCCATGCTTCGATTAACACTACAAAATTAGAACTGCGATAAGGTAAAAATTAGAAAGAAAAATAACTATATATATTAAAAGAAAATAATCAATGTTATGCAAATATTTTAAGATATATATATGAAGTAGAATTTATTTCATACATATATTCGAAATATTTCTTTCAATTCACAATAGATAGATGTATTCAAATCTTTAAGTTGATAAGGATTGAAAAAGAATTGTTTTTCAAATTTGCTCTGGCAAATGGAAATCTAATACAATATAAATTAAATTTTCAAGCCAAATAATAATATTTAATTTATATAAGAATAAAAACAAGAATTCCTATTTAATGAACTTTTATATGATCTTTAAATTGTTTTCACAAATGTACGGCAAAATAATTTTTATTGAAAATATTCTTTATTTAGCTTTTTACATATTTAAAATTCTAATTAATAAGAGAAGAGCGTAAAATAGATGGCACCAAAATAAAAATTAAATCATCTTGTAAGACAAATTAAGTTAAAATAATCAGTACAAAATGTGAATAATTTGTTAAAACTTTCTGAAATAGATTTCGTATGCTCTCGTCTTAGCTTTTTTATGTCTCTTTATTGAAATCTCAACAATAGAGAATCTTTCAATTATTATTTAACTCCTATTTCAGTTTTAATTCCAGCAGTTCACAAACACCCTAAACATCACTATTACATAAATAAAAATAAAAGCAAAGTTGAACTGCCATGAATAAAAAATCTACACCTTCAATTTTTTCTACTTATCCTTTGGAAATATAACTAAAAAATAGATAGTCGGAATAGCGCGTATACGTTTTGTAGCCATCCTACTTGATCGACACCAACATCTAGAACAAATCCACGAACCCAAAAAGTTCACATGGAAGAGGGAAGGGCAGGGGCAGCTTCATTGTGGAGAAAGCAATACAGTAGGTAGAAGTCTTACTTGGCTCAGTGTCGCTGAAGAAGGAGGACAGTGCCTTCCTGGTGAACATTTAGAGACTACCCCCGCATGTGAGTATCGTATGAGAAAACCGGAAAATCTCCCCATCAATCTATTCCAAATACGAGGCAAGATGCTTAAAATCACAAACGCTATGGGAGTCTCTTGTGTTTTGAAATAGTGTCGACAACAAAAGCCACCAGCGGATTGAACCTCAACCCTAATGCTCACCAGCGGCTTCGCCACTGAGTCACGACTCGAGTATGGGGATATGCAGTGTTAAATGAGCAGATAATCATCAATGCTTTTCGCTCTGTTTCACTCAGCTGCCTTGATGAAATTGAATTGTTTGGAGGAACATTTAAGATATCTTTAATGGGGTTGTGATATTAATTTACAGAAAAGGATGAGAAAGTATAAATAAGTACGATGGTAACATTCGTTGGATATATATTTAAGTAGATTAAATCGGGCTAATAGAGCTGTAAAACAATAGCTTTAGCTAGATTAAATCGTTGAGAGACGGTTTAAGAATAGCTCAATAAAAACATGTAACAAATACAAGTTATATAAATTTGTGTTATTAACTTAAAGCACAAGGACATATATCATAAACAATTGCAAAGTTTTGAATAAATATTTAAATATTTACTTTTATGTCTCATAATATATATGATAAATGTACTAAACAGTACCTTTCATACGTTGGTTTTCATACACAAATAGAGGCACTAGTGCATTATCCATAGATGTCAACTCCCTGATAAAAATATTCAGGAATCATTCATCTTTTAAAGGCCTACCCTCTTGAAATATTTGGCAAACTTTCATATTTCATATAACATTTAGAATTCAAATTTGGCAAAGTATTTTATATAGAGTTTTGTTTTTATATTCTGCAGAATCATTGAATGTCAAATAAAAATAATTTTGGCACATTTTATTTTCTTCTTATTCCACTATATATTTTGACACTTTCTAATTATTGAAAATATTTTATCTTGCTTCTTCAGCAAAGCTATATTACTTCCACAAATTTTTACACAAAATTAGTGTTTTAAATGGATGATCTCAAAATGTATTTTTATCTATGAAATAATTAAGGGTATTATACTTTTTTGCAAATCATATAAAGAAAATTTTAATGATGGTTGTTTTTAAATTATATTTATAGAAAGCTTTCATGGATTTTCATCAATAAAACTTTTCATTCAAACTAACATAGATCTAGAAAAAAAAATTGGAAAAAAAATCTGGAGATTGAAAATTACCTATGTTAATTGTATTTAAATATGAAAAACTCCCTTATTAATTTCTTTAAAATACTGACAGAAATTATTACTATAAAGACAAGGATGAATATATGAAAAAGATAAAAGATTATTTTCTTTAATGAACGCATAAAAATAATCATATAAAAATATCATTTAAATAATTAGTAATAAAAAAAAAAATATAAATATAACTGAATATGCTAATATTTCATTGTGTCAAAAACAATATACATTCAATATTCTAGCATATCTTTCAAGGTTTACAAGGTTTCAAAATTCTCATCAATGTTCAGATTTTTGAATAAGTAAATAAAATGGAGTTAAATTACATATATTCAATATGAATTACTCACTTATGCAATTTCGAAATACTGTCAGAAATTATTACTATGAGAGGGATACACAGGTTAAATATATGAAAAAAGGATAACTTAATATCAATCAACGTAAATAATATTAAGATCATAATAATAATTATATAAAATTATCATTTAATTAATTAAAAATAAAAAGAAGAATAAAATATAACTGATTATGCTACTTTTCATTGTTTCCCTTCATCGAAATAATAGATATTCAGTGCATATGCTGTTTATTTTAACATATGCTTCAAGGTTTAGAAAATTTTCAAAGTTCAAGATTTTTTATATGTAACTTAAACCCCATTTATTACTTATTCAATATAAATTACTCACTCAGGTAATTTCGAAATACTGACAGAAATTATTGCAAGACTTATACGAGGATAAATATATGAGAAAAAGATACCTAAACACCCTAATAATCTGTACAGGTTTGTCCTTAGTATTATTATAAACCATTCAGCAGTTGCAATATTATCTAAATATGCTACCCAAATGGTCATCCCCCCTCAAGAGAAACCTCTTTGCCGTCGAAATTTTTATTTACTTATGTGTCCCATTAAAATGTTAGTGTGTTTTTGAGTTTGTTTTTGTGCTTCACATTCGTTTCTTTGAATCCTACTAATGCTAAAACTGTATACATTGTATGAAATTTAATGTATATGTTATATAGATATTATTATCACAAAAAATGCCGTAATTTCTATTCATTTTATAAACAATAAATCGAATTAAAAATGCTGGCTGTCATAAGTAGTAAGGTAAAATACAGTTCCTCACCAATCTTCTGGAGTACTGAACTGCATCAAAAAGCCTGTAAAACAAAAATAAAATCGCAATAAAGTGTTCTATTGCCAGAAGTTTCCCTAGACTCGATGTTTCCCTAGATTAATAAAAGGCAGTTCAAAAGTATTCACTCTGGTTCATAATTAATAATCAATGCTTGCACGAGTTAATTTGTAGTGTTTCGAAAAGCATTATAATATGCTGAATAATTGAGGTAATCCTGTTAAGAGGTCAATATTATTTTTAATGTACTTCTTTGGATTAATAATTATGATGATACATTGCGGATTCGAAGAAATAAATTCCAGGTGATATTTTGTTCAACTCAATCAGTGAAAATTGATGCATTTTAATAATTATTATGACCAAGAAAAAATATTTCTCTTATTAATTTTAATGAAATATAAATGAATAAAATAAGTCAATTTGGCAAATAAAATAATATTACCACTATTTAGTTTTGGAAATCAATACATTAGCTTAAGTAACAAGTTCAAACTTCAAAAATATCCATTGAGTGGTTGATCAGTTAGTGAAATTAGGCTAGTTAATAAGATACTGAAGTTTTGTTAAGTTAGTTAATAAGATACTGAAGTTCTTGTTAAGTTAGTTAATAATATACTGACATTTCTTAAAGAGAAAAAAAAAATTGGTAAATATTAACGAACTTTTACATTTTTTTTAATTTACATTTTACGGCTAATTTCATTTATTAATTAAAATACTTTTCTATATAAATAAAAAAAATGTAATAATAATAATAATAATTTAAAAATATTCAATGAGTGGCTGACAAATTAGTGTTATTAAATTATTTAATAATATATTGAAGTTTTATGAATAGTTCATTAAAGAAAGAGAAAAATAGGTAAATATTAATAAACTTTCTCATTTTTTTTTTAAATTTATGTTTGTTGTTATGATGTTAATTGTGAAATTCTGTATATTTGAAATTTCTTTTGAAAGTTTGTACAACATTACATTATTACATTAAAATTTAATATTGATGTAGATAAAGATGCTGAAGCATTTGTATATCTTTAAATTAATATAACTTTATTAAAATTCATTATAATAATTACAATAAGAACGCTAGCAAATATTTCTTAAAAAATAAGAAATAGTCATTTCTAATTTAAAAAAAATATTAAATATGTATACATATATTTTTTTTTTTTTTTTTTGTGGATACTTTTTACTTAATACTTATCTTAAAATTCTCTATTAAAAAGTATTTTGTAGTATTATTCCATACAATATTACTTTTAATTTAGAAAATATACTGTATATCTAATATCAAATGTTACCAATGGCAACTTTTGTTATATTCCTTTTTATGTTGTTAAAAGCTGTTTTTCATCTAGTTGCCTACGCTACAAACCAAACTTCAACTGATAAAGCATTGGATTATCAGATATAATGAATAATTTCTGTGTATTTCAACAAAATAATACTAAGTTAAACATCATCTGCATAAATAACACGTTGGTAATTTACTATAGAAAGCGGTTAATTTGTAGGAGATATCGCCTTTTGTTCCAGAAGTACTTTGTGATTGTTATCATTTACTACTTTAATAATTGAAGATGGAACTTTTATTTTTAATCTAACCGAAGTATGCATATTGCATATAATAAGATCTTGAAATATGTTTATTAATACAACTGTGCCTGAAATTCTTTCAACAGTACACGAATCAATATAATTCATGCTCAACTATTATTAAGATACCTGCAAAGTTCTTTAGAAAGATGATGTATAATCTAAACTGAAATTATAGAAGTTCATTTAATACAGATATCAATTATTCCGGTGAGAAATTTCTAACATAGTTTGGATTTATAACTCCAAATAACAAAGAGATTAAATCTTTTCAGTGTCATAATTACTCATGCAAGGTTTCTTTAAAATAATAAACTAATATCAATTTAGTGATATTTTGTTGTTATTGCAAATCAGTTACATTCATTTATTATTATTGCTAATCAGTTATAACAAAATACAAAACACTTATTGAGATTCATGCAAAATCCTTCTTTAAAAAATTATAATAAAAATAAATTTAAAAAATTAAATCAAATATCAAATTAAATCAAATTAAATTAATTTAATTTAAAAATAAAATCAAACATCAAATCAAATTAAATTAAATTAATTTAAAAACCAAAATAAACCATCAAATCAAATCAAATACCAAATTAAATTAATTTAATTTAAAAAAAATAAAATCAAACATCAAATCAAATTAAATTAAATTAATTTAAAAACAAAAGAAACTGTCAAATCAAATCAAATATATCAAATTAAATTCAATTAAACTAAATAAATCTAAAAATTAAATGAATCAAATGAAATCAAACTTAAATTAAATGAATTAAAAATTAAATCAAATGCAAAAAATCAAATTAAATTTAATTAATTTAAAAATTAAATCAAATATCAAATCAAAACAAATTAATTTAAAAATCAAATCAAATATCAAATAAAATAAAATAAAAATTTTTAAAAATTAAATTAAATATCAAATTAAATTAAATGAATTAAAAATTAAATCAAATGCAAAATCAAATTAAATTTAATTAATTTAAAAATTAAATCAAATATCAAATCAAAAATAAATTAATATAAAAAAATCAAATCAAATATCAAATAAAATAAAAATAAAATTAATTTAAAAATTAAATTAAATATCAAATTAAATTAAATGAATTTAAAAATTAAATCAAATATAAATAAATTAATTTAAAAATAAAAATAAAATCTCAAATAAAATTAAATTAAATTAAATTTTAAAAAAAAATTTTTTAAATTAAATAAAATATCAAATCAAATCAAAATAAATTACATTAAAAAAAATCGTGAAAAAATCAAACAAAAATCAAAAATTAAAAGTTAATGTTAAAATCTGAAATCTGTATTCAAATATCAAATGTAAAGCTTCGAATTAACCTAAATAAAATTTAACGTGTTGGAAAGTGATGCAAATGAAATCACGCTGGTTAAAATTAAATTAACAGTAAATATCCAAGATCAATCAATGGAGGTGGTCTCATATTTAATCGATTAAAAATTAAATCAAATGAAAATTGAAATCAACAAAAAGCCCAACAGGTGCTTTAAAAAATTAAATCAAATATCAAATCAAATAAATTTAATTAAAAAAATTAAATCAAAGATATTAAATCAAATTAAATTAATTTGCAACTTATGAAATCAAATATCAAAATCAAAATATAACGTAATTTAAAAATCAAAATCAAATATCAAATCAAAATAAATTAATTTAAAATAAATCAAATCTCATTTACAAAATAATATTAATATAAAAATCAAATCAACATATCAAATAAAATGAAATTAAATCAAATAGCAAATTAAATCAAATTAAATCAAATTTGCAAATTAAATTAATTTAAAAATTAAATCAAATATCATATCAAAATAAATTAAATTAAAAATAAAATCAAACATTCAAAACAAAATAAATTAATTTTCACATAAAAATGTCTCCAAATATCAAATAAAAAAATTAAATTAAATTAATTTAAAGTTAGAAATTCGATTTTTAAATTAAATAAAATATCAAATCAAATCAAAATAAATTACATTAAAAGTATTTTCTCAGCGAAAATTGCAATCAAAAACACCCAGTGATAATTCAAAATCTTAAATAATTCAGAATCGGGAATGAGACTGACAATCTGTATTCAGAATATTCACCATGTCCGGCTTCGGGACCTGTTCAATGGTTTTACTTCTGACGGACTGACAGAACACTCGTTAATGTGCTGGAATACCTGCAACAATATTAAGTCACGCTGGTTACTCTTCAGTTGACAGTTGTCGGAGTGGGCAAGTGCGGTACGCATAGAGCAAATAATTCGATGGAGGTGGTCTCATAGTTGCTCGATTCACTTCAGTAGTGGGGATCTGTTGACGAAAAAACTGTAAATTGCACCTGGTGCCTATTAATCTATCACATACAATTCCAGTTGTATAAAACGTCAAATTTATGTTAAAAAAAAGATATCATCTTGCTAAATTTGATCTGCATGTACACGGATGTACTTTAACACTAAAGAATGCATTCAAAGCAAGACATAATGCCACAGTCACTGCTTTTAGAAAGGATACATTCGAAACATTTTGAAGCGATTTTACTTTATCAACGCAACGTTGAGAGTTTTTGTTTTTTTTTATCAACATACGCGACCGCATTTTCCGTCCGATGCAACATAAAACAATGATTCATCAGTGATGGTTTTAAGCCAATCAGGGATTATCTAAAATTGTAAATACCATCCCCTTTTCGTTGATGCACAGTCGTAAGCATAGAATTTCATCATCCGTCTGCTGAGGAACCTGATACAAACAACGCTCCTTGAAATGCTTATCTGGACACACTATCCAGCACAATACTGAAAACCAGTTGATATAAATTAGAAACTCATTTAATATAATAAATTTGTTTATCGCTTGTTTATCAAATCAACACTCAAAATATATGGTGAGATTTTTCAGAGTACTTTCAGTATATGCATGCAGAACATGTGAACAACGTCTTAAAGTCCTCAAAGGCGATATTTTGTTACTTTGATCACACGAATATGGTCAGTTCCTCTTAAAATTCAAAATCCTCCAAAAGGCGATGTTTTCCACCATATCTATGCACAAATATGGACAATGATATGTCAAATTTTCCCAAAGGCAAGATTTTTTTAGACAGCGCGATTGAAAACATGGTCAGTGAACAGACAATACTCCAGAAGGCGATATATATATTTATATATACGCAAAAATATTTTACGTGTAAAAGTCCACCAGAAGGCGTTTTTTTTTTTTAAAAAATCCTTTGGCAAATATGGGCGGCGAATGCAAATATGCCAATAACATGTGAACGACAGTACTCTAGAAGGCGATATTTTTAATGTTTTCTACTATACGAACATTTGAAATAGGGATATTACGTGTAAAAGTCCTCCATGAAGGCATGTTTTATCAGTCCACGCAATAAATAAGTTAATCCTATATAGATAAAATAATATTTTAATTTGATAAAAAAAATTGAATGTAAAATTCTATTTGAAAAGTTATTCATAAATAATTAGCCAGTAACTTAATTCTGTAAAAAAAAATATGAAAATATATATTTTTACAATTTTAAAAAAAAAAAAAAAAAATATTTTTAAAATTCTCTTTTTACAGTAAAATTCTAATTTAAAATTATCCAAATAAATAATGTATCAATAAATGTTGTGCTCTATATTTAAATTATTATAAGTTAACATTAAATTCCTTTTAAAGTGAATATAACACTATAAATACGTTTTATAGATAATGAAATGATTCAATAATTTTCCTTAAATATAAAACTCTGTAAAGCAATTAATAACGCGAAACGTGTATTTATTTTTTATGCCCAAATGAAATAAATTAAAAATTTTAATCCCTCTATTTTTTTTTTAATATTTATTTTCATATGCCCGACAGATATTTTAAAAGAAACAAAAATCTTTCCATTTTCGTAAGAACTACATAATTAAATTTATTCTAATGAATAATTTTAATGAGATTAAATCCTAGAAAAAATTTGATGGAAAAAAAATTTGAAATCACAAACATAGTTTTTACTAAATTATTTAATGCCAAAGAAACAAAATGTCTTGAATTAAATCTCAAAACAGAAAAACAAATTTTAGAAGTACTGCAAATGATTACTGCATTTCTTTTTCGTGAAATGGAAGCAAAAATTATTAATCCAAGTATTTGAAATAATCATTAAGAAAAGTTTTTAATAAATACAATCATATTTAAAAAATAAAACAATCTACTAATGTGATCCAATACTTTTTTTTTTAATTTACTATGAAGAATTGGAAGGTTTCCCAATCTTTAAGTAAAATAACAAAACACATAAGCAACACTTGCAGCACTTTTACAAATACATTGAAAAAAGATTGAAATTAAATAAAAGTTTAGAAAATTAATCGTAAACATCTAGGCATTTATTTTTATTTCTGCATTTCCTAAATTCGAAAAAGAATTTCCCTTAGTTTTATCTGTAGCCTATTTAATAATGTTTACAACATTACGTAGTTTAAAAAACAATTATTTTTAAATATTTTTAATAATTAGAATATTATTTTAATGTTTTTAATCCGTCTTTTTTTTTATTCAATCGTTGTTTTCTTTTGTTTAAGTTTAAAAGGCCTTTAATGCTAGAACAATAAATTATTTTTCAAAAATAGGAATTACTTCGCCTAAATCATGCACATGATATTAAACAAAAAAGGTACTATTTTCGTAATCAAATTAGAATTTAAACGATCGTTACTTTAAAACAGTCCGCATTAATGTTATTTTAATAAATGATTTATTTAAAAAAGGCAAGGCTTACCAAATCTATTTAAGGAATTGTTGAAGCTATCTATTTAATTTATCTAATTAATTTATTTTATTTTATTTATTTATTGTAATTTATTCTATCAATTAATCAATTTAAAAGAATTTAAATTTTTAAATTAAAAGGTTACTTTCGACTGTAAAAATACTTTTATCATTTAAAATAAATAATTGATTAATTAAATAAAAATGAACATTATAAAGTTGAATTTCTCATTGGAAACTGTAACTATGATTGGAAACTTAGAAATTGTTTTACATTATCAACTTTTAAATTATTCATTTATTATGACCCAGTTTGTTTGAATATTCATTTAATATTGAATGATATTGAACATTATTTTATTATAATTGAAAAATATATCATATTTATATATTATATATATTGCTTTATGATTTTGCATTAAAAGGATGATGACTAAAATTTTACATTATTAACATTTAAAATTATTTATTTTTATGATCCAATTTAATATTGAGCATTATTTTATTATAATTGAAAATATCAATATTTATATATTTTTTCAATATGATTTAAAAAGGATGATGATTAAAATTTATTAATTTTATGATTATTAAAATTTTATATTATCATCATTTAAAATGATTTATTTCTTATGATCCAATTCAATATTCATTTAATATTGAATGATATTGATATTTTTTATTATAATTGAAA